>RJWH01004536.1:80000-94602 GCA_004363575.1 Solenodon paradoxus | reverse complement strand
AAGCACTCCACACAGTGCTCTGCTCACAGATGTCCACGCTTCTGCTAAAACACCCAGTGTCTTGAGATCTCTTCTCCACGCCCCAGTGCCAAGAGACACCGTTTATTAAACTGTCAGATCCAAATAACTTTTAGTCTATGTGCTGCTAACTTAGAAACCACTTAAAAACCAGTAACTTGAAGTTGACGGGAAAACAATACCTGCTTCATTCTGAATAAGCAAGAATCTCCAAGGGGGCAGGTGCCCGCAGGCACTGCCCAGCCGTGGGGCCACCCTGAACCCTGCTTCCCCGCGTCCTGCTGCCCAGCTTCTCCTGGGCCCCACCTGGGAGCGGTGTCACCACTGAAACCTGCAGCATGAAGATGCATCACCAAAAGCAGGAGTGTGACTCGAGGTCAAAGCAGGAACTTAACCAGGGCCTGTGCGAGTCCAGAAGTGTTGACAATCACTGTGTTTCCCGAAAACAGAACATTATTACAACAGCGTGACGCTGGGTGCCTCAGACGATAGTCTGCGAACTGCTGCTCCCAGGGTTTACATTTCAGTCATTTGTTCACAAATCCCTCTGCTTGGAGATTCGCAAACATTTAAACATGTGCACTTCAGTGCAGTTAATTCTCCTCCACCGTCAAATATTCTACGATTAAACAGGGCCAGTATCTTCTAATCCCCAATTTCTGCATAAACGCCTCCCAACATCTAGGAGCAGGCGAGCAGACTTCAAGTGGCGGGCCAAGCAGGAAACGTTTCCAGATTTATGGGCCAGACGGTCTCTGTGGCAAATACTCAACTCTTGCCTTAACAGCACAAAACCAGCCACAGACAACACGCGACAGAGTGAGCATAGCTGCGTTCCAATAAAACTTTATTTATGGACGCTGAAATCTGAACTTTATATACGTTTCAGATGTCATGAAAGAAGATGTACGCTTTTGACAATGTCCCAACCATAACAAACGTAAACCCATTTTTAGCTTGCACACGAGAACGCACAGCTGGCCCACTCCTGACCTAGGAGATTGGCAGATTCTGTGTAATTATTTTCACAAAGAAATTCTTGCGTTATTTTAAATGCTAACCAAAGCTATGAAGAACAGAAAACTTTAAACAGTAAGAGTTGCAAAGCCCATGGAATGACCCTTAATACTTGTATTTAACTAAACTGGCTTCCGTCACACAGCAGGGCCCTCACAGACACACATTAGGTACATACAAAACCATGCACATTTCACCCCGAAAAAGTGAAGGGGGAGAGCATGAATTTGAATAGTGAGAAAAACATTCACTCTGATAAAAAGACAGGCTCCAGGGCCACATCCCCTAAACCAGAGGTCACTAGTCACATGTGGCAATATAAATTTAATTTAAAAAAAATGACATTAAGATTTAGTTCCTCAGTCTCAACAGCCACATTTCAAGTTCAAGAAGTTGCTCCGCTATTGCTGTCTGACTTTACAACAATAACTTAGTTCCATAACAAAACTGTGACCTGGAATACTCATTTTTGTCCTGATTGTCCTTAGAACGTCTAAGGCGGTGGGACGGCTGCACTGAACAGGAGGTCTCAAGACAAACTTCTCTCGAGGCAACCAGATGCAATTCAAACGCGTTACCTACTTACACTAGCGGAGTCTCGAATATGATCAGTCGACCACTGTTGAAGCCTTCTGTCTAGATGCAGCTCAGATTTTATTTTTTAAAGGTGCAGGAAGAATGCAGGCGGGCAAGCAGGCAGTGAGAGGAAGCAGCATTTACTATTTCCATCCAGTTGTTCACACGGATCGCTCCCCACCCCCGAGCACACGAACCTGGGTCCTTGGGACGCAAGTGAACTGTGTTCCTTTGGAGGCGGCAGATCAAACCGCTACTCTATCAGGGCATGCCCAGAGGGAATTATTTTAAAACAGGCAGCCTCTGAATTCCCACCCACCATCAAGCTAGCTGGAGGGAGAGACGTCAGTCAACTCGAGCACAGCTCACTGAGGTTGCTCAGAGGCCGCCGTGAGATGAGCTTACCCCCTTCTACTGCCGAGAGCAGCGCCTGTCTGGGGCTGGCACGCAGGTCTGCCACCCAAGACTTCCAGCTCCACCTGGCCCCGGGGAGGAGGCCTGGCTGCACACCGTCGGGAGCCACCCTGGGGAGCCCACAACTCTCGCCGAGGACTGCCTGCCTCTTGCGCCTTCAGTTCTCTCAGTGTCTCCCTCTTCTTCGGCTCACGGAATGTGGAGGATTAATTAAGAAGAAGTGAAGGGATTAGCAGGCCCTGACACAGACGAAGCCTGACATCCAGGCCACTGCTCCGTGAGGCACACGGACTTCTCAGGAAGGAAGACAACACGGCCATGGCCCAGAAGCCACGAGCAGCCTTGAAGGCAAACAGCACGACAGCCAACACTCACCTGACACGGTCTACGTTGAAAATGCACCAGAGAAACCCACGTGCTCACCAGACTAGTCACCATATTCCCCGTGGCCCTGAAAATGTACGCGGTGAGCCTCACGAGGCGTTGCTGGAAACCAGTCATTGTAAGTTTATCATTAGCCAACCGAAAAAAGAACCCGATATAAATAACATGTAGAGCTCCATCCTTCGAATGGAAAAGAAAAAGGCTCAGAAGATAAAGATGAAAAGGATCTTATTTCAGCCGGGTGGAGCAGCGGTTGGGTCGGTGGCCTCCAGAGCAGCAGGTCACATGCCCGGGTTCCAGTGGGGGGGTTGGAGGATGACCCCCCTGCCAACACACACAACCAGTGTGAACAACTGAATAAAAAAGCGCTTCTCCCTCCTCTCTCTTCCTGCCTGTCTACTCGCCTTCTTCCTGCTGCACCTTTCCTGTAAAAGAAGGAAATGACTTCTCTCGGGTGGCCCTGAGGCTCAGGTGGCTGGGGGACCCACGGTGCAGGCTCTGTAAAGTCCCGGCAGCTGGTTCGAGACCAGGGCCGGGGTGAAAAATGAAACGACTCAATTTAGGCACCGAGAGTAAATATTCTTCTGTAATATAAAATAAGCACAAGAAATTGTGGGTTTAGTGAGTTACGAACTAATGGCTCAAATCAGCTGCTGAAAGCAGAAAACGTGGCCCTGAGACAACCACCAAAGTGGGGGGTCTCTCACACAGCAAGTGGGGAGCAGGGCGCTCGCTGACAGGATGCTCTGTGAAGAGGTTCTGGTCCCAGGCAGCCCTGAATCAGGCTTAGTCTAATGGTTTTAACGTTTTCCGCGGAATGAAGATGCGCAATGTTCTTGGAAGAGAAAGAACCCTGCCAGGGAACTTGTCGCTGGGCTCCTGCGGTGGCCTGAATTAGCGTGAACACGACTGTTGCTCACGGTCCGGGAGTCACGCACCGTTCTCAGGACAAAGGTGGAGCATGCACGCATGCCTACAAGACCACGTCTGTGCCCGCAGACGGCCTCGAGCTTTCAAACTCGGAGCAGAGCTCCCAGCGACTCCGCAGCCAGCCCACGCATCCTTCCCTGCACTCCTGGGCTGTGTGCCATGTCGGGACCGAGACAGGAACGAGGGGCCAGTGGGAGGGTGGGCCCAGAGGCGACAGGCCATGATGTGAGTCCCTGCAGTCCCGCCCACAGAGAGCAGCCTTCTTGGGAGGCGCAAAGACGGAGCAGAGGGGCCGCGGCTCACGCCAGCAGGGCCGGTGCAGACGCAGGCAGAGCCCAAGGGCTTTGAAGCAGACCTTGGCTGGCCCTGTCGGAACAAGGAAGCCATGGCCTGCGTGTCGCCGGCTGGCTGTGTCCCTGGGCCAGGCGGTCTGCACCAGGAGGCCCCAGCACAGGGACATCGGTGGGCCAGTAACTGAAACCTGAGTTTCCTCATTTCTAATCATTTCTAAAAGGGATCAGAGAGCCGACCCCAGAAGGCAGACACCAGCTGTACGAGAGAATGTTCTGGGAACGGTGACTGGGGTTCACGAGGTCGTGCGTCTGAAAGCTGCTGCGAGAAGTGGTCTCATCATCACAAGAGAAAGACAGTGACTGCGGTGACGGCTGCCAACTGCACTGACGGTGGGGAAGGGCTCCAAGCAAGCCTGCCCGAAAGGGGCCATTTCAGCACGTGGACCACTGGGGCTGATGGCAATCAAGGTCAGTGGACTCGAGACGCGGACACCCGCTGCCGCCCGCGAGAAGGCAGAGGCCCCGCAGAGCTGCTCGGGACGCCGAGTGTGCGCCGGGGAGACGGGGGCCGGCCTGGCCTGCTGCGCCCCGTCCTGTGTCCCCTGGCCCCAGAGGCGGGGCCCACACTGTCACCACACTGCTCCTCCATCTTCCTCCTCGTGGATGCGGCCCGGCCCGCCCTGGCTCCACACGGCACACAGGCTGCTTGTGCCATCTGCCTGGGCTCGTAACTCCAAGGGCCCCGTACCTGCAAAATCGAATCTGTGTTTCTGCTATTAGTCCCTCCTTTATTACCGAAGGGGCGAGGGGAAGATTTTCGCCCCGACAGTGGCGATCAGTCCACGATCTCTGCAGATACAGATGGCACACACTGTAGGACCGAAACTCGCACTTATCGGTCGGTCATGTCTGTCTCCACAGCTGGGGACAAGGAGCTCCCACCCCAGAGTGTCGGCCCCAGAGGAGACCTGGGCGGGGCGCCGCAAGGACTCACTGGTTTCCTTGTCAGTCTTGTTTTCAGATGGGGCCCAGCGGGAGGAGCCCTGCCTGTCCACCAGTTCCTCACTGGACTCTCGCTTCTTGAGAGCAAGCGCAGCGCCTGCTCGGCCCCAGGGCTGAGTCCTGCAGGAGGAGAGGCCTCCGATACAGGGCCTGTTTCAGTGTTTCCGCCTCCCCCACCACCATCCCAATTGGCCTCCCAGATGCACGACTAACACTCTGTAATGAAACTGTCCTAAGGTGTAAACTATTTTTTAAAGGAAAGGTGCAGGAATGAAGGCAAGCAAGCAGGCAGGAAGAGAGAGGAAGAAGCACTTTATTTTTACTCTGTGGTTCACATGGGTTGGTCCCCACTGGACCCAGGGGAATGTGGCCTGCGCCCCTTTGGAGGAGACTGACCTAACCGCTGCTCTAGCAGGGCACACCAGATTTCACCTCTTAAAGAGCATGGAGCAGTTGTATTTGAGGATTATTCACAAAGCACTCAAGTCTCCTTCAAGAAAAAGAAACACGACAAACATAAAAAGACATCTTTCCCACCTTTCTTCTTTGGTGACAGGGCAGACTCGAAAGGATATGTGCGTCCATTTCCACAGACCCAGGCCAGACGCCAAGGAGTCAGACATCGCCACCCACCCGACTCTCCTTTCACAGTCTCGCCAGTCAGAGAACACCTGTCTGAGGAGCAGCCCCGTGCTCTGCGGACAGAGACACTGTTACCTGGCATGGTGGTGCGACCAGCCTTCCAAGCGGGGCGGGGCATGCTCAGGTGCGCGTCCCCGCCTGCCACCACATGCCCTGTGCATGACCTCTGCTTGGTTTTGAACAAAACCCAATGTAAGGATCTGGCTGATTTGGATTCATCAAACGACAGCAAAATCTCTAACTCAAACTTTGTCAAGAAAACGTACGCAACCCTTTCCAAACAGCGACGTCTCCTCGAGCCTTCAGTGCTGAGCAGTTACCTGCATTACACTGCTCCTTCAACAGGCTCCGAAGGCTAGCAGAGGCCCTGCGGACCGACACCCGCAGCCGCTCTCCCTGTGGGAAGGCGCACCTGCGCCGGCGCCCGGGAGCGTGAATGAGGGGCAGGCCGGCCAGCCCACGCGCTCCTCTCCAAACTGCACCTGGGCACCGCAGTCTCCACGTGACTCAGCCACGCGTGGCTCAAACATGTCGTTTACTCTGAATTCCACCTCCATTCTGTTTGCTGTCGACCCTTAAAACAGTATGATCTGCTGCCCAAAAGACCAGTGAAAACCAGGTACCGACAGCATTTGGCTGTAACTATGATGAACTTCCAGATGGTCACACCGTGTTCACACAGTCTGCAGTTGTCAAACACACTAACCCATCCCTGTTTGACAGCACAGGCCTTTCCAAAGGCACCGCTGCACACACCTTTCAGGAGATCTCTGTACTTGAGACAGTTTGTCTGTCGATAAATCTCCAAGCTCAAATGTTCACAGGCCGCGATGACTTAAACCCTAGGCAAACAAGAAGGCCTACGGGTTCTAGAGGGTTCCTGTTTGTTTTTCCCAAGTTTGGTTTTGTACTGAAAGCAGGCACAACTGATCCATGACCAACGGATCCCAAACAGCAGTGACCCAGAGAGCCGAATCCACGCCGCTCTGGCAAACACAGCAGCGGGGGCCTGCCCCCTCCAGACCAGAGCGGGTCAGGCAGGGCGCGGGCTACTTTCCGAGGGTGAAAAAGAGATGTGCAGACTTCAGAAAAGCATGTGGTGCCCAGGGAACTGCAGCTGTCAGCTTTTTAAAGATGCCACGTGTTTGCCCACATAAAAGAATGTAATGAGCTCTGGAAATATTATCCGGTTTCATGCACCAGAATAAAAACCCCATTGTTGCAAGGCGGATGGTGGGAGTCGGTTTAATCCATCGGGAAAGTATCTACATGTACCATTTATTAAAGGGCTATTATACAGTTGTACCCACAGACCTCCGTTTCTCTAGCATGGTCCTGCCCCTGTCCCCTCAAAGGGCACCACTGAGCTCATCACGCCACACCTGCTTTCAGAAGCTGTTCTTTGTTAGGAAACAGCAGTGGCCACCATGTCATGGAAATTAAAGATATATTTTGAACAGATGAATAAAATATGGTGGCCAAATTCCTTAAAGATCCTATCTGTTGGAACCTATCAAATACAAAAGACAAGGAAAAAAAAGAAAACCTAGAAAGATAGGCAATTATTTTTGGTTGACAATCCAGGAATAAACTAGACTTTAAAATGCAGACACAATAACCTAAAAGCAGAAGAAGCCCAAGTGCCAACGGATGGATGAATGGACTTACAAAATGTATAGACATAACATGGATTATTCAGCCTTAAAAAGAAAAGAAAACCTACCACGCTGGCTGTAACAATGCCGTGGTCATCACGCTACATAAAATAAGCAAGTCATAAAAGGACAAACACTGCACAGGTCCCCTTTCGTGAGAAATCGGTCTTCTTCAGGAAAAGAAAGGAGAAAGGGGAGGGTACATGCCAGAGGCGGGGGAGGGGAAAGGAACTGGGGTTTAAAGGGGACAGCGCGGTGGCTGTCGGGGAAGAGGGGACAGCGCGGTGGCTGTCGGGGAAGACTGATGTCCTGCAGGCGGAGAGGGGGGCTGGCCACCCAACCCAACCCCGTGAATGCGCGGAACACTCCACGGCGCTCCGGGAAACAGTCCATTGTGTTATGCATATTTCACCGCAATTTAAAAAATAATGCAAGTCTAGTACCTCAAAATTAGCAAATAAAATCACATAAACAACTAAACTTCTTGTTAATGTATATGCTTGTCAGTTTAGCTTTTGACCACTAAATAAACTCAAGAACAGCAGTCTGGAGAAGCAGAAAGCAAGCCACCACCTTTTAGCATATGCTGAAGTCTTCAAAAGAAAATGGAAGTAGAAGAATTTCTACTATACAACATGTTAAAAATCTACTGCTTTCAAAAAACTTCATGAAGGAAAACTGCAGTGAAACAAGGGCCTTTGTCCTATCCCACTGCTGCAGGTTCAAATTAAGTTCCAGACCTGTTTCCGAGCCCGGCCAGCAGACGCGCCCCCCAGAACCTCACTAGCAGAGAACCAGAACTGAGAACATCAGCGTCTGCTCTCTAAACTGACTCTGTTAAGGAAAACAAAGACACCACGTGTCGGGAGGCGCTTCCTAAACACCTACATCCTGTGACACAAACAAGGATCTCAAGTCAGTTTACTTCTCGAAACGCGCACCTTGCAGAGCGTTCAGTCCTGCACTTGGTTTTCAAAACATACAAAGGCGTTAAACTAGGAAAAAGAAAAGAAACAGTTATGATTTGAATGACCTAATGCTTCAGAATAACATAAGGAAAAAAATTATACAATAACCAAACTCTCAGGCTGAAACTTATAGAGATCTCGGAAAGAAAATTAAAATACCATCCTGTCAGAGACAAAGATTTTAAAGTGAATTCTGCAGAAGAATCACAGAAATGGATTTTTTATATACCGTATATATTCAATTCTAGGTCACACTTTTGTGGCCATTTTAATGTCCCTGAAAATCAGGTGTGGCTTACACTCGAAGGTGGCTAAATTTTACCTGAGAAGACAATTGCTAAGTACAACATATTCCTTATTAAATTCTTAAAATTCTGTGAATTTTGTTAATCCCTTACTAGGTCTTTAAGATTTTTTAATAAATTAATTCTTCACTCCTTGTTACTTCTCATTTTTAATTTTTTTGAACTTTGTAAGTAAATCTTATTATCTTTTATTCTTTCATGAAAACCTCTTGAGAAACTGGAGTGTGGCTTAGATTCGATGGCGGCTTAAAACTGAGTAAATACGGTAGTTGGTATCACTGTGGGAGAAAAGTCACTTAGAAACACCACTTGATACATAAGCATTTTTCCATCAGTGATACTAATAACAAACTTCAGTTCATGTGACTAAAGTCTCTTTTACTCAGGAAATAGTTTACATCAATTCCCTCAAGACATGATTTAAGTGTAAGTAATAAATTAAGTGTAAGTAATAAATACCAGCAGCCGGCAGGTTCTGCTCCAAAGGACATGGTCCCACGTGACCCTCTGTAAACGAGCTCTGCTCTGGCACCAAGAAGTGGGTGTGAGCCCGCCAGACACTGGCTGGGACGAGCCCAGGGACCCGCGAGGCAGCAAGCGCCGAGGACAGAAGGAGGTCCCAGAAGCACCTGATGAGCACACAGGTGGGGAGCATGCCTCAGAAGCTCAGCGTCAAAGAGGCTTTTATTGTTTGGGGGTCTGTTGTTAAGAATTTGCGGGGCAGGCAGTAGAGGGGTGAGTCGTGCCAGCAGGAGAATCGAGTGAGACGCCCGGACAGCTGGCCGGGAGTCTGAAGCTCCCGCTGAGTTTAGGTGAAGACGAAGCTCTGAGGTCCTCTTCCCTGTACAGTGACGGTGGCGCCACAGGCCAGTGAGCTGTGGGGTATCAGGAGAGGGAGCTGGGGGGCTCTGAGAGCAGCAGAGGTGTGTGCGGGACACGGACAGCAGGAGGGGTGTGTGCGGGACACGGATGGGTGTGTATGGGACACGGACAGCGGGAGGGTGTGTGCCGGTGGGAGAGGAGTGTGTGGAAGGGGACTCGGGACACAAGACAAACAGCGATCTGCTGGCGGGTGAGCACACACAGACTGCTCTTCAAAGTAAAGAAGGCTAGTGTCCCACGGCCAAACTGTATCGTCAAGAGGATTTGAGACAATAGATGTTTTCTGTTACAACATGTAAGGTTATTCCACTAAAAATAATGTGTTTCACTCGTGCGGGTTAAAAATCAAGAAAGAAGGGTCCATTGTAACACTGCCCTCTTTGGTGGGCATCTCCCTGGGAGCCCCCAAGCAACCTGGAAACCCCATCCCGGGCTCTGAGAAGCATGGACAAAGACCGGCAGACTGACCAGCACTCTGGACACCACTGGACACTGCAGACCACTGCCGCCCATGCCTGCCCAGGCCCAGATGCCGCCAAGCACCTCTCTGCCGGCACATGGGACCCTCGTTTCCGGAGCAGCCAAGAAACAGCTCCTTTTGGCGTGATAAATGAGGAACAATGAGGTGGGTAACCGAGTAACTATAAATAGACCTAGTGTGAATCTGGAAAAACAATTGCATCTTATTTGCATCTCAGAAACGACGTGGGATAATCATGGGAAGAGCAGCTGCCGCAGTGGTCCCCAAGCAGTGGCCCGCTGAACATTCGCTCCCAGCTCTCTCTGCAAATGTCTAAACAGTTACGGAAAAGTAGCCCAAGTGACTGGCGTGAGGTCAGCGCCTTCTTCTTGAAACCATCTGCCGCAGGAGAATTAAATGCACAGGGGCGAGGGCAACCAAACAGGACGAGTGACCCAGTTTCTCTATCAAGCTCGTGGCTCCCAAGGAGCAGAGGGAAAGAGAAGGCGAGCACAAAGGAGGCCACAGACACGCAAGAGCCAAGCGGAGGCTGTGTTCGGGCAGGAGGAACCGAAGCTCTTTCAGAAGAGACTGAGGAAGTCCGGACGAGAACTCGGCATGGTGTGATGTATCAGGGAACCAGCAGAAATTTCGTTAGGTCGTGTGGTGAAGTTCAAAAAAGGAAAAAGATCCTTCCTGGTTAGAGATGCAAGCTGAAGCACTTGCTGATGAATTAACAAGACATCTGGGATCTGCTTTAAATACACCAGGGAAAAAGCAAGGGGAACAGACGCAACGGTATGGCCCAAATGCTCATACTGTCATTGCCGTGATGGGCACCTGGGCATTCAAGGTGCCACCCTCTCCGCTTGTTAGTGCTTGAAATTTTCAGAATGTGAGGTTTTGGCTTCGCCGTTTCTTTATAAAAACAGGAAAATTAAAGAGGCAGGGACTCTGTTCCTCCTTGAAAAGGACTCTTTGAGCCCCACAAGTGTCTTCACTCTAGCTAGAAACAACTAGAAATGCGCAGAGAGTGCGGGTGGAGGACGGAGGTCAGTGCCTGTGCCGTGCATAGGCCGACTGTCCATTTCCAAAACTAACCTGACCAATCCCACTACTGACTAAAGATGAGACGGGCTCACGATGGCATTCGAAACTTAATGAGAAGGGCACTATCTCCTCCACTGTGTGGCCCTGATGCGCCAAGAAAGCGGCTCGGTTCCCTCTGCTCTCAGACTTGAATGCACGGATTCATGTCAGCCCCCACGCCCTGCCCAACGCAGACAGTTTATTCTTTTGAGCAAAAATCAATTCTACTGCATATTAGGCTGCACGAAGCCCTAACAAAATCTCAGCCAGCATTTCACCTTCTCATCAGAAACTGGGAGACCAGAGTCAAAAACACAAGGCCCAGGCTGACAGGAGTGGAAGACACTGTACTTCCAGGAGATGAAAAACGAATTCAAACATGTCACAACTGAAACAACGCTGAAAACCCAGTATTCACAGGCCCCAGGCCAGAGGATGAAAACAGTTAAAACAAAGTATAAAAAAGGAAAGACGTGGCTCAAAATACTCAGAATACTCAGACAAGGAAGGAGGAAGTGAGGGAAGAGGGGGGTGGACAGTGCCCCGGAAGACAGCTCACAGAAAGGACAAAGCAAGAGCAGGTTCCAGCAAGACCAACCAGAGAAGCAACTGGAAGTAGGCAGGTGGGTGACTGGATTTCCACCACCCTCTTCGGGAAGCGCGCCACCTCCCCCAAGACCAGACTCCACTCCACTCAATGTAAGGCTCTCCTCCGACTGCAGGATCATATCCAAGTGACCCCCGCCCGCACCTCTCCCGGCTGCTCTGAGATACAAATTTGAATGGATGAAATAAAGCTTAAAAAGAAACACAACACCGATGTCATGGAAAGGAGATGCAGTCACAGAAAGCAGTCATTTGCTTACATGCAGACGGATTCATTTCACCTGTGCTGAAGGAGGGAAAGGGCTGGAAGTCAGGAAAGGAGGGGGTCTGAGGGCCGGGGCCTCACCAGGCCCCGCACTGCCCTGCCCTGGCACAGTTGTGAGTTCCCGCAACGCTCCCACAGTCCTGACCTGCACACTGGCTAGAGCTGGAGCAGCAGCCCGATGGGCACTGGTCTCGGCAGCTCTCCTGTCAGCTAGTCTGGGTGGGAAGATGTGATATAGGAGAAGAAAGGGACTGAAAAGTCAGAGAATGAAATAAACAAATCGCAAGAATAAGAACAAAGCCAATTTTATTGTGGGGCATTTAATCAACAACGGTAGCTGGCCAATGGGCTTTTGGTTATTCGACCTGTAAAGTACGTGGCCTGCACGACTATTTTGGGAGTCTGTCAGCAGGTTTTGCGTAATTTATGACAATCTTTTTTTTTTTTTTTTTTTTAAAAAGCCAACTCCATCACAAAAGGGCTTTGTCCAGAGAAGAGGTATTACTTTGCTGAAGGAGCACACATGCTACTTTTTCAGGAGAAAACGTAAATCCTGGTCTGAAAACAGGTCACAAGTTACATTTCAGATCTGACTTCTCATCAAACCCACTTCCCAAGTCTTGTGCCCAAAGCTGAAGTGAACAAAGCCAGTCCAGCAACACTGGCGGGAACAGAGAACAAAGCCCTCCCCCAGGGGACAGGCGGGACAGATCATGCCTAAGGCAGAAGGAAGAACAAGAGGTGTGGGCAGCAGAAGACTCAGTGGGGAAAAAGGGCCGCACAGAGCAGATTTTAACATCCATTCTGGGAAGTTTGTGGAATTTAAGAACACAGTAGGTAGGACATGAAGGGCTGTGGAGAAAAAGCAAAGGCATTTGGAACTGTAAGAGCTCAGACAAATGGCCAGTGTCTGGCAGTAGAAGGCAGGAGGACTGAAGAGTACAAGAGATGCAAGAAAATAACCAGCAAACTCCCCCAGCATGCAGAATCGCACTCCAGGCCTGCTCTGGGGCTCACACAACAGGCCCATGGGAGACCACAAATCCTGGAAGGTACAACCTAATCCTCAACGGTCACAGTCCCTGTCCCACAAGCCAAGCTGAGTAGCACAGGAGACGCGTTAGTAAGAGGTGCTCGAGACAGCTCCATGGACAAGAACGGTGATAAAGCAACGAAAGTGGGAGAAAACCATTGTGGGGGGTAGGCACCGTGAGATGAAACACTAAGCTCAAGAATCAGAGGCCAAGGCGACGGTGGAAGCTTCATCTCAGTGCCCACACCTGCAAACAAGGGCTAAGCGAGGTGATTTTTCAAATCACTGAATGCTACTGTTTCTGGGCTAACGTCTAACAAAACAGCACGCTAAAATGCCACAAAGGCCTGATGAAAACCTCCACGTCTCTCTATTTGCTTACCATTTTTTAACTCAAGTGAGTTAATAAGAACATGAATATAATTTCTTAATGCTACCAACAGACTGACGCCAAGACAAATGACGAATTGTCATGAAATCCATCGACAGGCAAGCAGCTTGTCCAGGAGCCACCCAGTCTATTAACACCAGGCACCGCCTACTTCAGGATTTTCTGGCAACTCTCATTACAGTGCGACTCCAGGTTAGAGCACCAAAGGCAGTAAAAGTGGACCCAGGGGCACTTTTCTCAGGGGACCCCCTAGACTAGGACCTAGAGTCATCAGTCCCCAGGGACGATCACCAGCAAACCCTTCTTTTGTCACTGTCACAAGCTGTGATGAGTGAATCACAATCACTCTCTGATGTTTCACAAATGCTTAAGCTGAAGCAAGAGTTCTGTTGATTTAACTGTATATCTCTGGTCTCGCTCTGAATGCACGAAAAGAACATTTTGGAGTAACTTGATTATACTCCTGTTTTTCCTCAATGAAACAAAAATACAGCACAGTGAATGTGGAGGTGTGTGCCATACCATTCCACTGAGAAAAGTGGAAATGATAGCCCACAACCATCACTGAAAACTTAACACTCGCGCTTCTCTGTAATTCCAGAAGGAATCGGGTGACATATTTCATTTTCAGATTAAAGAATGTTTTTCTAACAACTCAAAAGAAAAACTCCCACTGTCTCAAAACAAAAGCAATTTTAAAACCTTAAAAAAGATTGGAGGTGGTTCAGAACTTGACTTTTCAAATCTTCCATAAATCTACCATCAAACTGGCAGGTCAAACTCTACCATTTAAAAACAGTAAAGTAAGGAAAACAAGGAAGTTGAACCCTAGACAATTAAAATATCTCTTTATTAAATCTAGTATTTGCAGAAGACACCAACCCTTGAAGCTGTTCAAAATCTTACTTAACGTTTTAGAAAACAGAACTTCCAGTGACAGTCACTGAACAAGGGCTAGGTCACTGAGCAGGCCATGACCTCTATCTCGGGCCTGGGGGAGATGACCGGATCGAGTCTCTCTAGACTCTAAACAGGAATTGTGACAAGACCTGGTCACTTAGAAACTGAAAGCAGGCAACAAGAAATGCCACAAAGTTGAACTGGGGCCAGAGGGGGCTGACCAGCTGGAAAGGGGGAAGGGAGTCCAAAGAAAGCAGCAGCCAGGGTAGGGAGAAGGGCTGAAGGCCAGCAGGCCCACACAGCAGGCGTCCCAGGGTAAGTTTCAGGGAAGTCCAGCCAAAAGGTGGCCCTCCCTCAAGGTTCCTGGAACTCGGCCCAACACAGCTGCATTCCAGGATTTCTGGAGAGCTCTATCACCCTGGAAGTGTCCCACCCACAGTGACCCTCTCGAGCTAGCTGGAGTGGGCCTCTACCCAAAAACACAGGACACACAACACACAAACAGGAAGCAAGCCTTTCTGACTAGTCACTGCCATCAAATGCTGCACAGTGCTCGGATTTAAGGAAACAGAAGTAAAAGACCCCAAACCTCACACCTGACAGAAAGGGGGCACAGAGGAACTTTCGAAGGTTCTGATCTTGACCATGTGTGTGTAGCTCACTTGTTAAAACTGAGCAAATCTGTAAACCTAACACATGACCATTTGAACAACTAAATAAAGTGCTTCTTCCTCCTCTCTCTTCCTGCCTGCCTGCCTGCCTGCCTGCCTGC
>RJWH01004536.1:0-79900 GCA_004363575.1 Solenodon paradoxus | reverse complement strand
CAGTGCCAGAAGCTGGAGGCGGCTGACTCTGAGACAGGGAAGGAGGAAGGGGAGGAAGGGCCCAGAGCCTCCTGCTGGTCTGCTGGCTCAAGTTCTTGATGGAGGCTCAGCCCTGCCTTCCATCAGGGTATCTGTTCATGACAGAAGCATTTTTCTGGATGTATATTATACCTTAATAGCGACATGAAAGAGAAGGGAAGGAATCTCCTAGAGCAATCTAAAAGTTATTGGAAAAAAGTTTGTTTTGTTTTGCTTCCAGTGAAATGCTTAATTTTAGCAAAAGTCTTCAGATAAATACAACGAAATCAAGGCCTTAGTGACCCATTCTTGGAATTCTAATATGACTCATGAATTTGATATTGGAGGGGCTCATTCCAGTTGCTAGAATGTCAATTAAATTAACTCCACCCTATAGCACTTCATTCTCTGTATGTGAATTCACTCCAGAACCAGATGAATGGCAGGAGGAAAACCACTCTCCACATCCTTTTTCTACTTCAACCAACCAATCAACAGCAAAATGCAGAGGAAATGGAAATTAGTCAGCATTCCACCTGTATCTTCAACGGGAGAGTTAACTCAGATTCACACCTTACACTGAGGTGCATTTAAAAAAAAATGCTTATTTTGCTTTACAAACTTAAGAGTTTCACAAAGTCTACATATAGATCGTAACTGCAGGTGCAGAAAGAGTAAAAGTGGAGCAGTGGGGACGACCAATAAAGAAGCATCAATCAGTTCACAGATTATTACAATCGAATACTTGAGAAGCCAGAGAGCAAACTGAAATGCAAAGTACTTACAGCCATAATTAGCTCAAAGGGGTGTTTGTACACCCTCACGGGTGACTGGTATTTTTGCACCATGACTGCAGCACATCAGCAATCTTCTCACACCTGCAAAACACAAGCGCGTGATGAGTAACTACGGTGTGGCCAGCCTACTGCTCTCAGGGTGGAAGCAAGCTCACTAGGTCAGAATTCTCAGCACACACAGAAAAATCAAACGACAGCTGCTCATTCAAGGACAGGAAAAGCATCAAGTAAGAAAAGAAGAAAGCCCAAGGGGAGCAAAGGAAACCCCCCTGTCCGAGTCCCAGGGCACCCCAGGCCTGCAGGGAGTTAGATGATCTGAGCCCTGCAGAGCAGGAAAGTGTTGCAGTCAGTTATTTTAACACACCACAGAATCAGTTCTTGAATGATTCCCACTTCAACAACTGCTATTAGAAGCACTAAGTCTGGGACACGCACAAAGGAAAGCCACAAAATTATGGAACACTCCTCCAAACTCGCTGCAGAGGAAAACTCGTCAGTCCCCGGATCCACACTACGACTCCAGGGACTGGTCTTTAAGTGGCAGGGATGCCAAGCACTGGGTTAGAGGCTCCGCTGAAATCTCCAGTGTCAAATAGCTGCCCTATCAGTAAGGAAGCAATGAAATGCTTGAGCCCACTTCACGTCAAGGAAGCCTCCTGCCAGACACACTCACACTCTGGGCCCAACACAGTTGGCTTTTTCTGAAAACACACTTTTATTTGGAGCCTCTGTGGGAATTTACTTCTCTGTTTAAAAGTGGGGGGAAAATAAGTAAATCCAAAGTGCCTACCTGTCCTGCTGAGGATAATCATTAAGAGTGATATTTTATGCTGACTATGGTGAGAGGATATTCAAAGTACAAAATGGAATATCCTCAAGGAGCCCAAAGAATAGCTGGAAAAAGGAAAAGGAAAAAAAAAGTCAAAGACATTTTATTTCAGACGATTCCTATCTACCTGATTACATTTAAGCAGGTAAGCAGGTCTGGAACTTTCTCTGGTATCTTTGTTTGCATACCTAAGTCTGAAAACTACTAAATTGCAATCCAGGGTGACCTCAGACCAGTCATTTGACCTCTCTGCAAGGGCTTCGCCTCTGTAAAAGGAGGTTTGGGTGAGATAATCTCCCAAGGCTTCCAGCTCTAAAATCCTAAGACTCGGAGCCAAACTCCCGAGTTCTCCGTTCAACTGGAAGCCGTTCATCAATCTTGATTCTGGGACTGGCAGGTCCTGGAGCGCTGGGACCACGTTCTATGTAGTTTTGCAAAGCTGGCAGCGCTGGTGCACAGCCGGAATTCAATAAGCCTTTTAAATTTTAATTGGGAAAATGGATTTTACGGGCCCTCCCAGATAATGGAGAGGTAGGGAAGGGGTGTGTGAGAAGAGTGGAACAGAAGCGCAAGGAACGTTGGTTTCGGACACGGCCACACGCGCTCCGGATTCTACAGCCAGGCAGAACCCGAGGTGCCCGGCCGAAGAGCCCGCGAACTCCCGGGCGGCCGGACTCCGCAGGCGCCAGCTCCGGATGCTCGGGTCCTGAGCACCGTCTTACGTGGGCAGCCGGACTCGCCCGCCAAGTGGCTTTCGGGACCTGGGTAGCCTCTATTGCATGACAATCGGTGCTTGAAAATGACCCAATAGTCAGACCCGGGAGCCCATCGCGAGCCGGCCGGGGCGGCCGGGCCGGGGACGCCGGGGGTCTAGCACCCCGCGGGCTCAGGGGAGGACGGAGGGGACTGGCGGGGACCCAGAGCGCCTCCCGCGAGGAGGGCTCCGGCGGGCGGGCTCCGGCGGGCGGGGGCGCCCGTCCGGGAGCAGCGCGAGGGCCGCGGGCAGGGACCCGGCGGGAGGCGGCCCCGCTCGAGCCGGGGCCGGGGCTGAGGGTCGGGGGAGGACGGCCGTCCGGGCCGGGCGGGGACGCGGCCGCGAGACCCCGGGGCCCCGGACGGCCGGGCGCAGAGCTCCGAGCCGGCCGCGGCCACGCGCACCTACCTTGGGTCAGAAGGGCCGGGCCCGGGCGCCGGGGCGGCGTGGGGCGCTCATGCCGGCGGCTCCGCGGCGCCGTCGCCGCTCCACAGCTGGCGGCCGCAGCTCCGCCGCGGGTTCCGGGACGGGCGCGGGCGGGCGGGCGGGCGGGCGGGCGGGCGGGCGGGGCGGCGAGGCTCCAGCGGTTGTCACGGGTGACGGTGAGGGTGGGGCGAGCGGCCTGAAGGGGCGCGCGTGCGCGGACGCCGCGGGGGTGGAGGGGCGCGGCGACGGTTGCTAGGGAGGGGGAGGCCGACAACGCGGCTGGGCCCGAGCTGCGCAGGCGCCGACTGGGGACCACCCCCCAACCCCCGCCCGCCCAGCCTCCCCGGGGGTGGGAGGAGCTCGGAAGGCAGGCGTCGACCCCGGTGCCGGGAGAGTCTTGCCTAGGCGCCTGGCTCCGCCCAGTTGCATCACGGGGCGGGGTCGAGGGGCGGAGCTCCACGAAGAGCTGGGCGGAGGCGGCGCGAGGCGGGGCGACGCGGGGCTAGGCGCCCCAAGGCGGCGAGCGGGTGCGGGTTGCTCGGCGGGGCGGGTCCGGGAAGTCTGCGACGGTCCCGGATCCGGCCGGTGCTGGAGTGCTCCTGCGCTTCCTCATTTTTTATTGCGTGCTCAAAAGCTGCAGGCGTCCGCCCGCTGTGCCCGGGCCACATTCCCGCCGTGCAAGGCCGCTGAGACAAAGCCCAGCACCGGCCCGGCGGGGCTGGGAGGGGCTGGTGGCACCGGCATCCTCCGTCCACGCCCGGGCTGTGGAATGGAAACAAGGGGGCCGGGTCACCCGCCCCCACGCGCGGCGCGCGCGAGCCCCTTCCGCAAGAGAGCCGTCAGGGCGCCACCTCAAAGGCCTGTGTGCCTCGCGCTGACATTTACGAGCCCCCAAGAGGAGCTGATGACTGGAGGGACGGCATGCACGTCTGCCCACACGGCAAGGCTGGCTTCTATAGCCACCAGTGTCTGTCAACGTCACTGTTGTTCCGTCCACATTAGTCACCCTGCGTGACTGTCCACTTGATGCCACCACTGCACGGAACATTTTTAGAACTGTTCTGAAATTTCCTTCACGGCCGGTTTGACAGTCACCAAGAAATTCATTATTTGATCACACCTGGGTTGTCACCTCCAACCAACATTCTCCAACATCATGTCCCACACTGCTCAGTAGACTCAGCTCAGCCCAGCTTTGTAAAAAGCTTTTTAAAACCTTTGTAAAAGTGGTATATTCATTGAGCGATACACTTAGGACATGTATCATCTTTTCTATTTATGTTATACTTCACTTACAATGGAAAAACAGACCTGAGGTCAGCCTGTTGCCACATGTGAACTTGATTTCCGTCCTGGTATTGATAAATAAGAGAAATTGTTATGCGAGTGGGAAACTTAAAACAGTAAACAGATAATGACATTGAGACTATCAAGTGTGTAGGTGCAGTAATGGTAGTAGAATTAATATTTGTTAAAGAAGCATTCATTTTTAGGGATACATGATGTGGAAATCATATGTTGTCTAAAATTAGCTTCAAAATAATCCAGATGGAGAAAGAGAGGAGTAATATCAAAGGTGAAGGAAGATTGATCTTAAACTGGTCATTGTTCACTATATTCTTCTGTACATGTTTGAAATGATACATAATTAAACATTGTCACCAAAAAAGATGGTTTCTCACCACAGAGGATGACGAGTCCAGACATCATGACAAGAGAGTTCAGTGAAAATGTCTCAAGCCGGCCTGCCCTGGTGGCCTCATGGTTTTAGCCAGGTGCCATCCACATGCAACCCAAGGTTCCTGGCTTCAGATCCAGAGCCAGGAAACAACTGATGATGAAGAGCTGAATAACATAAATAGAATGCTTCTCCCTCCTCGGTCTTCCTCTCTTCCTGCCTGCTCATCTTCATTCCTGCCCACACTTTTCCTTAAAAACTAAAAAAGAGGGTGAATATTGGTGGCATCTCTTTCATTAAGGCTGTAGTCAACCTATTAAAATGTATCATGAAAAGTTTTAAAGTGAAAGGAGGTGGGGGAAGTATTGTGAAAAGTGTTACAAATGAGAAGTGGAGAAATGGCTGAGGAAGTCCTCATGGAGGGGAATGTGTGTGTGTGCGTTGCATGTGTGCATGTGTGGTGTGTGTGTGCGTGCGAGTGCGTATAGAAGACCAAGGGCAGGTATCTGAAGAACTCTGAATTTGAAGAGTCAAACGTGGACAAGAGGCAGGAAAGGATAAGTGGTCAGAGAGGTGGAAGGACAACTAGGACTCAGGACTGATGTCCTGGTCACCAAGAGAGAGCTTGAAGTCAGCTGACTGAGCCAGCGATTCAAGTCACCTGACAGAGCACTGAGAGGCCCAGGTTCATCAGGAGAAGGGCCTGGTGTCCTTCCTGAACATGAATCCATGGGCTGGAGAGGACAGAGGGCAGACCCAGCAGGCTGGGAGAGGATGGAAAGCAGGGGGCACTTGTCAGTGTGAAGGAACACATTTTTTTTTTTTTACAGAGAAAATGCAAGAAGTGCTGATGTTTTGCAAGGTTTGCTCAATCAACATTTCTCCTTTCTCTGCTCTCTGGCTGAAGGCATCTCTGGCAGGCAGTTAGCACTGTGCAAGTGTCTGCACCTGGCCTGTAAATGACATCAGGTCACACACGAAGGGGCTCCACGGAGTGGAGTGACACTGCCCTGGTCGACAATTTGCTGAGGCCCAACTCCAGGAGCCTCCTGCTAGAGGAGCCTGTCTGTCGTCATCTGTCACTGAGGGATGGAAGATCGGACAGGTGCAGCCTAGAAGCCACTTCTCAGATGCCCTTGGGATGAAGACCAAGGGCTCCCAGGGCCTGGTCTCCACAGCAAGACATGCTGGCCCCTTTGGGCGGCTCAGACTGAGTCTGAAGCAGCTGCTCGGCCTTCCCGGGCACCAACACTGTGGACTGTCACATTGTTCCCAACAGGATTACCCTAAGCCGGGGACACTACTGCCTCTGATGACAGATCCATTGCTCTCAGAGCAATGTTAGGAAAGTGCGGGAGTCAGAGGAACCAAGCAAATTGAAGGAGTAGGTTGAGGGGAGGTCACGGCAGGAGGGGTCATGGAGGGAAGCAACTGTCTCAGCATAAAGTTCAGCAGGCAGAGCTGGCCTCCTCCCCATGACAGCAAAAGGGGCAGGAGAGTGGCACACCCATGTGGCTCAGGCGGCTGAGACGGCTGGGGTGTGAACCATGGAAAGCCCAAGGACCTGGGACCAGGGTGAAAAACAAAAAATAAACAGAAATACTTCTTCCTCTTTCCCTCTCTCCCTCTTAAAAAAAAAAGGATGCAGGAGAGGGGTCTGAAGTTCCCTTTGAAGTAAGGGATCTGGTCAACGAAGAATCCAGCAGTCAAGAGCCCTGTGGCCCCTCCCTTGGCTCCACCCACCAGGCACCCTTTATTCTCACTTCGTTCGTTACAGGGCCCCCCACTACTTGGAGAAGAGACCACATTCTCATTTGGTGGGAAAAGGGAAAAAGTCAGCCTGGCAAGTCCTGGCAGATTGAGTCACCGACTGGGGCCATCTGGAGAAGTTTCCAGCCTGGAAAAGTACAGGCAGTGTAAGTTACCCTATGGGCACAATTTCCTAACTGAGCTCTGGCTGGCACCCAGAGACCCTGAGCAGGTGCCGTTGTATCACTCCCAACCAGGAAAACTTGGGGCCAAGGAACCAGCTCTGAAGAAGCCATCATGCGTCCTCAGCGACTTCGGAAATACTTCCACCTGAGAGGCGCTGAGCCCTTGTCTTGATGGGGTATCTGTGCAGAACGCAGTAAGTCCATTAAGCTCTGTCCCGCACCTTATAATTGACCCTTGTGACCCAATTTGTCCCCCTTTCCCCTAAAGCTCCTCTATAATCTTGCCCCCAGCTTTTCTTTGCCCGTAGTGGTTTTATTGTCATCTCCACTTCCCCTGTTCACTACACATTCAGGCGTTTGTTAATTCATAGACATTTATTCATCCCTGTTGGATTCAGTAGCATAGTGAGCACAGGCAGATGCACAAGCTGATGCCACCGAGGTGCTCAGCCTGCTGCAAAGGGCAGACACTTGTGAAGACAGACTTCAGTGGAGTCATTTTAAAACAGGCTCCCCTCGATTAAAACATTTTTGACATAGAATCTTTCCAAGCAAAATGGGTCCGAGTTGTCACGGCGAACAATTGCGTTTGTCTGATGGGACTGACCTAGCGCCCTGGGACTGGTCACCACGAGTATCTCTGGAACGTTGCTGAACCCAGCAGAAGGCATGTGGGATCAGGGTAAAGATGGGCACTTCTGCCTGAGGCTGGAATCAGTAATTGCACTTGTGCAGCCAAGTATCGGCGAAGCTGGGAAACTCTTCTCTACCCACTTGTCATCTTTCTCTTTTCCTTCCATAAACCCCCCAACTCATACCCCTTCTCAGGGCACGTTGTAGATGTTTATCTGAAACCGTACCTGAATTGCAATTCTTTCCTCCTTTATGCATTGCCTCTGACTCTGGCTTGTTATTTCAGGTGAGCTCAGGTAAGCAGTGAATAGTCCCATCGCCCCTGCCTCCTATTCCTTGGTCTCTGCTCCGTATACCTTTGAGGGCATGTCCTTACAAGACACTGCCTCAGATGGTAAAGAATGGGGTTGCTGCAATAGAACTGAGGTGACCAATAGGGAAGGGGATGGGTGCGGAGGAAAAGTGGTGGCGGAACCCACTGGACACTGGTGAAGAACACTTGGTGATGTGGTGGAGGGCAAGAAGGGTGGACATAGATCTGAGGAAGGGGGAGCCTGCCCATTTGGAAAGCCTGCACATGAATTTATTTTAACGTGCAAAACAAGGTTACTGCAATAAATACTGAAAAGAAGAAAAAAAGGGGGTCCATCTCTTCCATCGAGTCAAAGTACCTTGTAACCTGGAGCTATGTCCACTCATTGCCTTCTCCTGCGTGGCCTTTCCAGAAACCCTCTCAAACATCCATGGGGCGAAGTGATGAGCCTGAGGGCAGGCCTCTCTTCTGAGGGCTGAGGACACCAGGGCCAGCTCCTGACCCGATTGAAACAGCCTTGGGGGATGCTCTCTCCCACTCTGCTCTGTGTCCAGGGTCACCAAGCCTCAGGCAGCTGGCTAAGAATTGTTGCCCTGTGCTAGGATGCTGGAACAGCAAAGGATGACCAGAGGCCTTTTAGCTCCCAGCTCAGAGAGATAAAGAGCCAGCACATTACGCACAGTCTGTTTGTTCCACAAAATGGAGTCTCGCTTCTCCTGCTGTGATGCAGCTGGTGATGCTTTCTTAAGCTGGACTGGGACAGATGCGAGCAAGGCCAGCACGTGGGTCAGCCAACCTGGGAGTAAGCTGACCTCCACCAAGAATGCGGGGGACAAAAGGCAGACAAAGGCCAGGTCACAAGGGGCTGGGAGCTGGGTGAGGAAGAAGCAGGCCGACATTCCACATCCTAAAGCGAGTTTCCCCAGGCTAAATATGGAAGAGAAAGCCTGCCGCCCCCTGAGGTTCCCTGGGCAGAGAGGTAGACATGAAGGGAAGAGACTGACAGGGGTCATTAGAGTTCAGCACTCCCCCACTTCCTCCTTGACATGGTAGAACAGAGGGCCCCCCCAACACCCAACCTCCCAACACCCCAATCTCCTAACACTCCAAATGCGTTTGACTCCAGGGAGGAGGATTTTCACCCCTGAGGGAAGCACCCTACCACGGTGCCCCCCAGAACACCCTGGAACCTGAACACCCCTCTCTGCACTTCACACCTCACTGAAAATTCCATCTCCCAGCCCTTCCCACCTGGGCAGAGTCTGCAGCCCAGAGCGGTTTGTAGGCTGGTTCTCTTCCAAATGAGAAGAAATTGAAAAAAGTGGCTGCTGCTGGGGTTTGGTGTCAGAAAATGAATCTCACTGGGGTGTTCAGTTTAAACAAGAAAACGTTTGTCAACGATTAGGTTCGAGGTAAGAGCTTCCCACAGCCAGGCATCCTGCATTCCGCCTCCTCCAGAATGTTCTGTGCACACAGGCTGTTATTATCACGCTGTCTACCCCTCTGCTCAGTTACTGGCCGCGTCACTGTTTATTTAGATGCGTCTTCCCCGTTTGAAATGGCCCCCAAGTGGAAAGACAGTATGAAGACCGTTGATGAAAAGCCGAATACTCATTGAGCAGCTCTAGGCACAGAGATGCAGAAAGAACATAGGGTTTTGCGTGTAAGCCACCTTTGATAATGATGAGCTACGTGGGAGTGGACGGGTCAGGGCACACGTGTGGAGAGGGTCAGCTTGCTTAGTGTCACAAGTCTGTCATAACAGCTGCCTTCCAGCTTCACCAATCACCCTCCAGTTTCAAAGACCAAAGTGGTGTGTCCTGGTGGCTCAGTGGCTGAGACACCACGTACAGCCCAAGGACCTGAGTTCCAGACCTGGAGCCAGGGAGGAAAAAAAATAAACGAATAAATATATATGTTCTTTTCTCCTCTCCCTTCTTCCCTCCCTTCCTTCCTTTAAAAACAAACAAGTAGGCGCACCCTGGTGGCTTAGTGGTTAAGTTTGTGGCTTCCAGCTGGCACAGTCCACGTACATCCCAAGAACCCAGGTTCACCACCCATGGAGGTTGGGAACAGTCAAGATGAACAACTAAATAAAATGAATAGATGTTTCTCCCTCCTCTCTCTTCCTGCCTACTTACTGACCTTCACTCCTGCCTGTACCTTTCCTTTAAAAAGAGAAACAAGAAAACAAAAGTGCCGTGGTAGAGTAGTGGTTGGGTCCGCCGGCTTCAGCCAGCATGGTCCACACACATCCCAAGATCCCTGGTTTGTGTTCTGGGGCCGGGAAAGCAACCAAGATGAACAACTAAATAAAACAGGTGCAAATGCTTCATTTTTTCTCTTCCTGACTGCCTACTCACCATCATTCCTGCCTGCACCTTACCTTAAAAAAAAAAAAAAAACAGCATTCATAAAAGAAATGGAATAATTAAAAATAAATAAATACATAAACTAAAATACCAAAGTGTGAATAGTCTCCTGAGTGGGGCAAGCCTGACAGCCCTGCCTCCATCAAGGGCCACGCTCTTGCCAACACATGACCCCCGGCTGCCTCCAGAACCCCCTGAGCAGGGGCTCTGCTGCTCCCCAGTAATGGCACCCATGCTGGAGCAAAACCCAGCACCCGCAGCCTTGCCCACAGCCCGGACACAAGGCCCCCTGCCCTCGCTCAGGGCTGGTGTGACAGGTCGCCACTCACTGGCTCAAAGCAGCTCTGGGGGCTGGAACTTTTGGAGGCCAAGGCAGTGTGCCACAGAGTCCTGCTCCCCCGGGCTGGTGGCCCCAGGCCGGCGCATGACTCCAGCCTCTGTGTCTGCCTTCCGCCCCAATCACACTCTTTCTTCCACTCACGAGAGCACCGGGCACTGGATTTAGGCACCTAAATCCACCATGCTCTCTCCTGAGCCTCAACTTACTCCCGTCAGCAAATACCCTATTCTCAAGAAGGGCCCCTTCGTAGCTGCCCGGGCTGAGGACTTGGAAGCATCTTTTATGTAACCGCCATCACATCTGCACCGTGGGTCACCAGGCCACTCCTGCTCCCTCTCCCTTCACTGGCGACCTTATCCGCGTGAAGTGGGGAAGAAGGCACCTGCTTGCTCTCCATCTGGCAGAGCCTGAATCAGGGCCACCCTGGCGGCCAAGTCTGGCCCCTGGGTGTGACTGGCCTTGTTCACAGGTGCATTGTGCACCCCTGAGGGGCACTGGCGGGACACATGCAGACACACTCAAACACATGTTCTGGAGAACTCTGAGCCTCTATGCCTCCTGGCAGCTCCAGGAAACTGCGATTCTGATCATCTGAGCATATCCCACACCCAGGGAAACTGAGGCACAAGGAGGCCCAATGGTTTGATCTTGACAGAGAATCAGAACATTGGAGTCAGTCAGGATGCCTTTATCCCCAGAGGACACCTAAGTATGTGCCATCAAGTCCAGGAACAGACCGCCCCAGGATGTGCCAAAGTGACGTGCGGATTATTCGGAACTGAAGGCAACTGAGAAACAGCAGATCCAAGAAGGATGCTTTGCCCACTTTTCTTTCTCCCTGAGTCTCTCCCTGTGGGTGTGAGACAGCTGTCCTTGCTGGCTCGGGGTCCCAAGGTCTGCCTGCCTATGCAAATAAACCCACAAGGCCTGTGGTTCAGTTTATTATCAGACCAGACCAAAGAACCGAGGGGAGTGGGAGCTCCCTCGCTCCTCCTCAGTATCTGCCTTATTTTCAGTGTAATCACAGCTCCCTCGGGGCACACCCTGGATCGGGCGTGGCACGAGGACTTCACGCGTGTTATCAATCACCCTCGGGAGACGTTTCACGGAGGGAGACACTGAGGCGCACAGAGAGCAAAAGACTGTAGCACGAGGCTGTTCGTCTGCCGTGCTCACGGGATGTTTCCGTCACGTTGACATCTCTCTGCTTCATTCAGTGTTTCTGCTCTTGGCTGCTTCTTCCAGCTCCCTGGTTTCAAGACCTGCGTGTCCAGGTGGCAGGTGAGCTGCCTGCCCCCGGCGCTAAGGCACGGGATGCCCAGGTGGCGTCCCGCTCACAAGGGCCTGGCGGACAGATGTGGGGTCCTGACCCCCTCATCCTCCTCCGAGCAGGCAAACCCAGAAAACGTTTAGCCTGAAAATATTTCCACGCGGCCCCTGTGTAGCTGCTGAATTGGCTTGACTCGTAAATTCTTTAAATAGCAAGTGGCAATAACGTTCCATTTATTCCTCCATCCGTTTATTGTTCTAAGATTCTAACACTCAAGCTCCTGAGTACCTGGCACAGGACACAGTGTAAAAACAAAACAAAACAAAAAATCAAAACACAGACCCAGTCCTTTGAAAGCTAAGGCCTGAGTTCAAGTTTTAGAACCTGAATGAAATGGAAGTTACTCTCAACTTGGAAGTGTTTTTTCTTTAAATCTGCGTCTTCTTTGCACACCCTGGTGGAGGAGTGGTTTGGTCAGCTGCCTCCAGCTGACACGCAGGCCACCTGCATCCCAAGGACCAGGGTTCGCATGCCAGGCCAGGGAGAACAACCAAGATGTATAACTAAGTAAAAATAGAGTGTTTCCTCCTCCTCCTCTCTCTGCCTGCCTGCCTGCTCGCCTGCACTCCTGCCTGTGCCTTTCCTTGAAAAAAAAAATCTACTCCTTGTCCTCACACAGCAAAGTCCTCAGCTGTGGGGTCACGCTGGCTCTCAGTACGATGTAAAGTTAGTTCTCTGATGGGACCCGGGGCCATAGTCTCGCTTTCTGCAGCCCTTACTGTAAGCCAGCCCGAGAGTGCACAAGCAGAAAGTGTCAGCGCACAAGCAGAAAGTGTCAGCGCCGTCCCCACAGCTGGCTCAAGCTCCCTGAAGCAGCTGAGAGAACTGATGGACTTGGGAACACCTGGGGTGCCTTACTCCTCTTACCTCCGCTAGTTTTGCAGTTCTGGGGTCTGAGTCACCGGCCAGACCACACCCTTCGTCTTGGCCCAGTTCTTCTGTGCTTAAGAAATCCGCATCAAATGACATGTGATCAAAGCTTAGCACCTCTCCTGGCTACAGAGGAAACTTAGCTTTGAGCCATGACAGCTTGAGAAAGGGACCTGACTGGCTGGGTTGGGGCATCTTCATGGGTGACCCCAGTGATCTACAGCATCGATGCCCTGAGGGCATTCAGGCCCTGATGGCCAGGTGGGACTGTTAGACGCCTTATGTTCCCAGAGAATAATATCCTGAGGCAGAAACAGGGCTTTTGTTCCTTGTTAGGTCACAGTGACTTCCCACGAGTAGCTGAAAGCTTTCATTAATGAAGAGCGCCCACCCCCACAGCTCCAGCCCAAGCTCCCAGCTGCGGTTCTCACCACAAGGGTCATTAAAAAAACTTCAGTCTATGTTATTTGTTAAATTTCAAAATACCAGACAGCAGATTGTCTACACAGCCTCCATTTCTCAGGGTCTTCCTTCTGGAGGCCCCCAACTGTGTCCAGGCAGCCAGCCTCCTCCACTCGGGGGACCAGGTGGAGCAGGCGAGCGTGAGGCACCCCTTCTCGCTGAGACCGGTGTAGGAGCAGACCTGCAGTCCACTGCTGGGCCACTGCTGAGCTGTCAGCCCCGGGGGGCAGCCTGTCGGGGGTCCGGACAGTCCCTGCCTTCTAGAGAAAGGAGGCCTCTGAAAAGAAGGCCCTCGTCTCTTTGTCTGGACTCAGTCATGCCCGCGCACATGCCTGGGGCTGCAGGCCTTCAGTGGGATGGGGGTCTCCTGCATACGCTTCCTCTTCCACGTGACCTGGCTGTGCAGGGCCCTTGGAGCCAGTCTTCTGTCCCTTGCAGCGAAAAGCAACCTGAGCACATGTTCTTCATTTGAGAGACACGTTTAGATGCAGAAATGCTCACAGAAAAAGATAAAAGCAGCTGTAATTCGGATCATCAGTGGGTAATAACCACATGTGTTTGGTGTTTCAGTCCCTCTGAAACCACAGACTTGATAGCACACACAGCGATATGTAATTAAACAAGCGATACGCTCGCTTGCTTGCTTGTGCTTTTTTTAAAGGGAAATATGCAGGTAGGAATGAAGGTGAGCAGGCAGGCAGGAAGATGGAGGAGGAAGCGGCATTTTCGTTTTAGTTATTTGTTCACACTGGTTGCTTTCGCCTCGACGCGCACTCGAACTCAGGGAACTGTGGCCCCTTCGGGGCAGACTGACCCAACCGCGGCTCCACCAGGGCGCACTACACTTGCTTTTTGTGCAAGATTCCAATAGCACAGTGGTTGAACGCAGATGGCAAATAGCACGTGCAGCCCAGACCCTGCCAGGTGGGCGCTGCAGTCTGCCATCTCTTCTGGGGACAACCGCCCCCACGGCGTCACTGTTTTCTACCGTGCGGGCTCTTTTGATACATGGCCACATACCTGTACGCCCTCCACGTCGGCAAACTCCAGCGCGACTCATGGCCGCGGGGGCCCGGGGTAAGGCACAGGCAGGAGTGCAGGCGAGCAGGCAGGCAGGCAGAGAGAGGAGGAGGAGGAGGAAGCACTCTATTTTCACTTAGTTGTCCATCTTGGTTGTTCTGCCTGGCCTGGTATGCGAACCCTGGTTCTTGGGGCGTACGTGGCCTGCGCGTCAGCTGGGGACGAGAGGAATGGGGAAAGGGCATCTGCGTGCAGGGCTGGCCCGGGCAGGGTGACGGTGAAGACTCCCCGGTTTTTAGCAGAAAAGCCATAGTTTCAAATTCTGATTCACTGCTGGTGGCTGTGTGGCCCTGGGCAGATTTCTGAACCACTCTGAGCTTCTTCCTCATCTATAAATAGGAATAATAATGCCTAACAGAGTGGGGCCTATAGTCTGGCCCCAGTAAATAGCAGCCGTTATTCAAAATACCTACTGACTTCTCATATCTCTTTGGGGACACCTCTCCCAAGTCACAAACATCTTTTCCGGCCCTCTGCAGTCTTTTTGCCCTGTTACTCACCAGGGGTTCCTACCTTCAGACAACAGCGTTCACTCCAGCTCCTTCAAGCCAAAGGGGGCTCCAGAAGCAAGCGGGGAGGCAGCCTTCTGGGGACAGCCGACCCCAGCACAGGAAAAGCTGGCTCGCTGGGGGAGCCACCACCCCCAGGATGAGGGAGCTGTCCCGTGGGATGTCGGGATGTCGCAGCACTGGGCTCTGTCTGCAGCAGCTCCCTCAGCCATTAGCGCTGCCTATGAAACGATGCCAGTCGCTGCCTCTGCTCCATGTGCCTGGTCTGAGAGGCGTCACTTGTGGGAGCCTGTGATCAGCTGAATCCAAATTGCACCTCTGAAGCCCAGCAGGTCTTCGGTTTCTTCGTTGCACAGGGGACACCTACAATCTGGAAATCTGATTACAGGCTGAATGGAGAGACAGGCCTCAGATTCCCAGTGCGGAGCAGGCCGAGGATGTCATGCGTGTCTGTCCTCATCCGTCAGAGACGGCACAGCGAGATTCAGTAAGACCTCTGATGAGCTAGGACGGGGGCGGCAGACAGGTGAGGCAAACAGGCCCTTCCCGGGGCCGTGTTTAATGGGCTCTGCACATTTGTAAGACGATGCTGGTGACAGGGTTGGGACACTACCTCAGAGGGCAGAGTAAGTATTTCAGGGGCAGAGTGTGGGAAGACAGCAGTCTGGGGGAAAGTGACTCTGATCTTCCTCCTTCCTTCTCTTCTGAAACAGGGTCCAAGCCCTCATGTATGGCACATCCTCCCTGGGCCTCCTTATTGCTGAAGACAGAGCTATGCTGGGAGGCGCGCCCTGGTGGAGCGGCAGTTGGGTCACTCGCCTCTGAAGGATGCAGGCCACCTGCCCCTGGGTTCCAGTTCTGGATCCAGGGGAACAGTCAGTGTGAACAACTAAATCTAAGTAAAATAAATGCTTCCTCCTCCTCTCTCTGCCTGCCTGCCTATTCACCCTCATGCCTGCTGCACCTTTCTTTTCAAAACTGAAAAAGACATGCTGGGAAGAATGTGACTGAACAGGGCCTGCTGTTCCCTACACCCACACAGCTACCTCAAACCCTTTGCCTCATCATAGTTCTCCTCTCCCTTCCACGCTGCGTCAGATCTAGCATAAACACACAGAGACTGAGCTATGTCTTCAGGTCTTCATGTCCTTATAAAGGCTCCTAGGTCACACTAATCTTCTACTCTATATGTGCATGGGTTTTTCTCCGGCTAATCTGTCTCTCTTCGTTTCATGTCCAGACCCAGCCAGGGATCCTAAGAAAGTTCAGGAAAATGTCTGCCTTCCCTCCACGTATCAACTCTCCTCTCCAGCTGACAAAAGGGAGAAGCTGCCAAGTCAGGATGCAGCTCCCTCGGCCACAGTCCACACCAACCAGCGATGTCCCCAGGCAGTCTAACACACAAGCTGCAATTGTGTTCAGAGCGAGAAAGGAAAATGTGGCTCGTAAGTGAGCAATGCAGTCTGGTCAAATGCCTGAAACTGTGCCGGCTGCTCTAAGCTGCTGTCTTTTCTCCAGCACAGGATCGGAAGGTGTCTGTACCGCCTCGAGGTTTTCCAGTATCACAGCCTTTGCTCCTGGAGGAAGGAGAGCCTGCAGATGACTCCCCCAGAATCACACACCTGCTGGAAGTGTGAACAGCCAGGGGTCCCTTGACTGCTGTCTCTTCTGATGGATGAAGACGTTATTAATGACCTGCAATCGTAGATGACATTTTGCATCCACTCAGCAAAAATGCCTTCACAGAATGCTGACTCCTGTCCTGCACTGGGACCCTGCACTGGGATGCTGCACTCTTGTTCTGCCAGAGAGCTGGCAGCCTGACCACAACCCAGTCTGCTCTCGCCCAGCGATCCCAGCTCCTTGCTGAGGTTATTTCTCTAGCTAATAGAGTGACTTGAAACTCATTCTCTCAACTCTTGAAGGAAGCAGCTCTTTATTCCAGGGTCAGCCTGAGACCTGGAATGCATCCATGACTCCTAAGGAAGGGTGGTCTAGAGGCCTTTAAGGCTGTTTTCCTTCTCCAGTCACACTGAGGCTTATTTTCTTGGATGTGAAGTCAGCTCTGAGGATCCTGCTTAGGAAGGCAGCGCAGCCAAGCTGCCTTCATCCTGTTGATGTGGGATGGTTCCTGGAAGGGACTAGTAATTTCCCCTTCGAAGCCCCCTAGGATTATCTTGCCAATTAAATCCAACACCATAAGATAGGAATGCTGTACAGAGGCAATGCTAATGGCTGCTAAATATATCCAGCAGCACCTAGGCACACTGCCTGCTTGCGTGCCCGCACTCACATTAGAGCGATTACAGGAAGCAGCTTTCACGGTACATAATTATAACCTTGATTTTGGAAGGCAGGGCTTCTCTGGCGGGGCCCAGGGGCTCCTGGGAAGAAATGGCATTCTTGAACTGGCAGTTGGAAACGCTCTGTCCTTTCTTACCTTTGGACTCGGCGGCCCCAGGGATTGTATTACATAACAGAAAAGTGTCCATTGTCACTCGAAATGTGTGGGGCTCCAAGGACAGTCCGACCCTGGGTGGAGGCTGAGATGCTTTATTAATGAGTCACACTCCTTCCCTCCACATTCCTTATAATTAGGGCAACAGACATCCTGATCGGCCCAAGATGGTCTCTGCTGATGTCTGTTGGTTCAAGGTTATTATTAAAGGTGTCCCCTTTCGCTCACAAAGTGACCTGCCCGGGTGATAGTTTAAGAGGGCAGAACTGACATCTTCACAGAGAAGGGAACAGTGGGGTTGGGGGGGCGGGGGGTAGGGCTCCTGGAGGCTGTAGGGTCAAGAGATAATTGGGAGCAACAGCTTTTCCAAAGCCTTTGAAGGAACTTCCTGCCTGGTCCACCCTTACTGGCTCTGGGTGGCCACATGCCTTCAGTTGCTGGGGACACCGGGATGACCAACCTAAGCCTGGGGGACCTGTTGGCCTACTTAGTATTATTATTATTAATTATTCCTGCATCTGTTGACCTGAGACTGGCGAAGATGAAGACGCAGACTGGCTGGCCCCTAGCTGCAGGCCTCTGGTCTCAGGTCCAGAAGAGCCCCAGAGCCAGCCTCCAGCAGCAGGTCTGGTCACGTATTGGGTCTTCTCATCAGGCTGGGACCTTTCGAGACCCACCAATTCATCAGCCACCTGCAGAGTCTTATCTAGAATGATGCAAGGGCAGAACTGGAGCCATTGTCTCAAGGACATGACACCCCCAAATGATAGCCTTCCCCCCTACTCCACTGGAAAGAAGTACTTTTCTTCTTGCCCCCTGATCATAGGTCTCAAACCCAAACCCACGGCTTCCACAGCTGGTGCCTTAGCGCCTGCACCTCAGAGCAAGCCAAGGAGAACTTTCTAATTCCCAGTCCTATAAATGTTTCCTTCTGCTGGTGACCAGGTTTGATGGCAGGCCAGCTCCAGGGGGAAATTCTCCTCCAGGGCTGCTCTACGAAGTTGCTCTATAATTTATCAACTGTCTGAACGCCAGAGAACTCATCGATCAGAATCAGCCTGTCAGAACACCCGAACAGCCAGTGAGAAGCGCTTATTAGGGCTTTTACAATGCCAGTCGGCTGCAAAGATGTTGATTGGGTTTCTGATGTGCCAAACAAGCCTTGGCACATGCATGGCTTCAGTAGTGATTATGAGGTCGGTAAAGACAAAACCTCGTGGGGAGACAGTATCAAGGACTCCATATGGTAGAGATTGGCTGTTAGCCTGGAACCACAGTCCCCAAATCCTTCCCAGCCCCCACTGCCACAGATCCTGTGAACTGGTGACCTCTGCAGTCAGCTGCTGAGTGTCAGCCAGGTGGTCCTGGAATGGGAGGAGGTTGCTGAAGAATGTGGGATTCCAGGATTGCTCGTCATTCACTGATAACAGCATCTATCCAAATTCCAAGTAAAAAAATCTTCACTTTTTTTTTTTTTTTTAAAGGAAAGGGTGCAGGCAGGAATGAAGGAGAGAAGGCAGACAGGAAGAGAAAGGGGAGGAAGAATTTTATTTTATTTTTATTCAGCCGAGACTAGAACCCAGGGATATGTGGCCTGTGCTCCTTCGGAGGCGACTGACCCAACCGCTGCTCCACCAACCCTCACATTTAAGCAAACATGTACCCGTGCTAGTTCTCTTACACAAAGAAATATGAAAACACTGAGTAAAATGTGAGACTTTAATTTTACTGTCTCCTGAGAGCCCAGGACTGAAAACCAGCGCTAGAACACTGCCTGCGGGCTCACCATCCGGGGGCATGCGTCTCTCTCCTGGGACTGTTGTCTCTAGAACTCTGAGCCTCTTCCACCAGGTTTTTGGGATTTTTGGTTTTTTGTTTTTAACATCATAGTCAATGGCAAAAAATTGAAAGCATTTCCTCTATGGTCAGGAGCAAGATAAGGCAGTCCGCTCTCACCGCCGCTATTTACCATTGTACTGGAGGTCTCGGCCAGAGCAATGAGGCAAAAAAAGGAAATAAAAGGAATCCAAATTGGAAAGGAGGAAGTAAAACTCTGATTATTTGCAGATGACATGATTATATGTATTGAAAAACCAAAAAACTATCAAAAAACTTCTAGAACTCATCAATGAACACAGTAAAGTGGCAGGCTACCAAATCAATGCACAAAAGTCTATCGCATTTTTATACGCAAACAGCATGCTAGAAGAAAAAGAAATCACAAAATCACACCATTTAAAATAGATGTTAAACGAATGAAATACCTGGGCATATACCTAACAAAGGAAGCAAAAGATCTATACAATGAAAACTATAAGTCCTTCTTAAAAGAAATAGAGGAGGACACAAAGAAATGGAAAGACAGCCCCTGCTCATGGCTGGGAAGAATCAGTATCATTACAATGGTCATCTTACCCAAAACAATATATAGGTTTCATGCAATCCCCAATCCCACAGTCTTATTTCCAAGAAATAGAATGAAAAATCTTAAAATGTGCATGGAACAACAAAAGACCCTGAACAGCCAGAGAAATCATTAGAAAAAAGAATGAATCTGGAGGGATTACCCGTTCAGACTTTAAACTATATTGCAAAGCAATCATAATCAAAACAGTATGGTACTGGAATAATAGCAGAGCCACAAAACAGTGGAATAGAACTGAATCACCAGAAACTGACCCACTCACATAGTCAGTTAATCTATGCCAAAGGAGTCAAAGCATTTGATGGAAAAGGAAAGTCTTTTTGAAATATGGCCTTGGGAAACTGGAAAGCGACATGCAAAAGAATGAAGCTAGACCACTCTCTAACATCATTCACAAAAATTAACTAACAAATTAGAGACATAACTTATTGGACATAAGACCAGAAACCATAAAGCTCTTAGAAGACAACATAGGAAAGACTTTCCATGATCAATCGTAGAGAAGCCTTTGAGGACTCAACTCTACCAACACGGGAAACAAGAAAAATAAACACCTGGGACTACAACAAATTAAGGAGCTTCTTCACGACAAAAGAAAACATCACCAAAACCAAAAGGAAACCTGCTAATTGGGAGAAGATATTTGCATTCGATATTTCCAACATAGGTTTAATATCTAAAATACACAAAGAACTCATAAAACTCAACAACAGAAGAGCAGGCAATCCAATCAAAAAATGGGAGGAGGAATTGGAGACACTTTTCTGAAGAGGATACACAGATGGCCGACAGGCTCATGAAATTATGTTCCTACTCGCTGGCCATCAGGGAAAATACAAATTAAAACAACAACGAGACCTCACCTTACACCTGAGAGACTGGCTATTCTCCAAGAGTCTGGAAACAACAAATGCTGGTGAAGACATAGAGAAAAGAGAACCCTTTTGCACTGTGGGTGGGAGTGCAAATTGGTGCAACCCCTGTGGAGAGCAGTGTGGAGATTCCTCAAAAATTTAAAGATGGAAATCCCATAGGATCCCATCATTCCACTTATGGGCATTTACTCAAAAGATAGAAAATCACCCATCTGCAGAGATGTGTGTATCTCCCTGTTTACTGCAGCCCTATTCACAACAGCTAAGAACTGGGAACTACCTAAGTGCCCAACATCAGATGATGGACAGAGAAGAAGTGGTCCATACACACAATGGAGCACTGTGCAGCCCTTAGAAGAAATGAAACCCTGTTGTTTGAATCAACATGGAGGGATCTAGAGGGGATGATGCTCAGTGAAACAAGTCAAAAGAAGAAAGATAGAGACCAGATGCCCTCACTCATTGGTGGAATGTGACTAAACAAAACAAAGCAACAGATGAAACATAACCAACCCTGAAATATCTGCAACGGAACTGAGGTGACCTACAGGGAACAGGGCAGGCGGGGCAAATGGTGGCGGAGCCCTCTGGAAAATGGGAACGAACACTTCGTGATGTGGTGGAGGGCAGGGTGTGTTGAAAAATACCTAAGAAATGGGAACCTAACATGGGAAATTATTTTAATGTGTAGAATAATTACTCCAATAAAAATAAATTTAAAAAGTAATATGAAACAACAAAAAAAACCTACTACTTGAAAACCCCAACAAAGCCCGGTGCCACAGCCGTGGGTTACGCACATGGGGCAGTGGACGCTTGTCCAGTGCCAGCACCAGTATTACAGCTCACCCGTGTTTCTGCCGGGTGTGAGGGTTCCTCGGCCCCCCAACTTCCTCCAGCAAGGAGCACTGCCACAGGCTTGTAAACGCACAGGGTTTCAAAATATGTGAGTCAAAACATCCTCATTCCTCTTTCTAAATGTTCCTGCCACACAAGCCACTGACTTCTAAACCGGCTTTGATCAAGACTGAATCTGCTTGGTCCTGCCAAGTCCTCAGACACTTGGAAAGCACCCCCTGTGACCTCTCCAGCGCTGATTTTGTTCCTTTTCTTTCAGGAAACAGCGATTTGTTTCCTGGGTCTGGGAAGCAAGAGAACGTGGTGCTTTGCTTGGGACAACTCGCAGGGGGACCAGAGTAGCAAATGTTCCTTTTCTTGGCCCTGACTGGCAAAGAGCTGCAGGCACTCAGAGTGGAGGGAACACACACACACATACACACAGAGTCAGGAACAAGGGCCTGCTCCCCAAAAGGGCCCAAAACAAGTGGGGTCATTGATACCAACACCCTAGTACAAACTTATAAAGGCCCATGGGAAGCTAAAAGGACTCGTAGCTGTAAGCCAGCTCTAGAGCCATGGCGTTGCTCCGCCGACCTGTCCAGCGTGCAACCCACACTCCCATGGACCACTTTGTTTGTAATCGGTGGGCAGCCAGGCCCAGGAAGGAACTGGAACACGGCTCTTTCTGGGTTCCGATAAATGGCTAAAGGCGAAACGGGAAAGCAGAAGACACCTGTGTTTGCGTTCCGGTGCTCTGTGGCTGGGAGGCTCCAGAAGATGCTGTCGGGGCTCAGTGGCCAATTTGCAGTCTGTGCCAGCTCCAGGAGATGGAGAGGGGACGGGTCTCCCAGGGGGACGGGGGGCTCCCTGCATCTGTTCATGTCCTTGATCAGCTATCCTGGTGGCCACACAAAAAGTCTTATAAAAAAGAACACTTGTAAGGCGGAGGCAACTGCATTTCCTCCCCAGCCAAGGCGGCCGTCACTGATTTTATTTGCCCCCACATCTAGCAGCCATGATCGTGCTGCGAGCAGAAGGCAGGTGCCTGGGAAGTATTTTAGGTCTGTGTGCAGATAAGAGGTCGTGTTAAGAGCAGTCGGCGCTGCTCAGGCATAAGGTGGAAGTGATGTGAGCTGAAGGCTCACGCTAATCTGAATTGTCCCCAAGACAGTGACCACCTGAGCCCTTGCAGCAGTTCAGGGAGGGAAGAGGGAGAGACAAACTCCCGCTGGCAAGCATTTATTCACTTGTTCTCATTGAGTGGTCACTGCAGATGTGTTTGGGGGCATGTTCAGCCTGAGCCCCAGCAAATACCCACGAGGAAGGCTGGCAGAGGGTTCCAGGGCCAAGAGGGAACCGGTGCTGACATCCCACTGTGGCTCTGTGGGCAGAGCTGCGCTGACCCCTGCGGACGCCAAGGACGCCGAGGGGACCGGCAGCCTCGGTGGGAACAGGAACAGAGAAATCCCTGGCAAGTTACTGACACTGTGTCACACTGAAAAAGTCTCCAGTAAAGCAAGCTTTCATTCCAAACTTTCATGAAAATCTGAAGCAGGACATCTTTGTTCTCCCGGCTAGAAACTGCTCTGCACGTCTGGAGGGAGCAGAGGCTTCCAGGGGCTGTTCTCACAGGGCCACTCAAGGCTCACAGGCATATTTGTTGTTGTTGTAAATGCATTTGTTTTGAAGAGAGAAAGGGAGAGGAGGAGGAAGCATGTTTAAGGAAGGAAGGGAGAGGAGGAGGAAGCACTTTTATATATTTGTTTTATTTGCTCTGGGTTGTTCCTCCTGCCCTGGGTCATGAACCTGGGTCCCTGGGCTGAATGTGGACCACGCCCCAGCCGCTGGCTCTGTCACCACGGGGCACGGCTCCAGTGCTCTTTAGTTGATCTTTTCGAATGTTGAAGACCTAGGTCCATTAGTCACTCAGACAGTGACCATGCCTGGGGCAGTCTCCCTAGAGAGACGTCCTCTTTTTCACCTCAAAAGCATTGCATGTAGTGTTAGGAAATCTTCTAGAAATACAGATAAGAGCAAAGGGGTGGAGGGAAGACCTAGATTATCTCTCTGAACTTGCTGTCATCTGCCCATGCCTGGTGGAGGAAACCCCAGGACGTGTGCGGGCAGGTGACCTCAGGAGTTAAGGCTGCAGATGTCCTTCAAGTACTAATCAGCCGACCTTAAAATGTGGAGGTGAGCCTGGATTCTCCACGTGGCCCAATGTGACCCCACAGCTTGATTCAGCTCAGCGAGACTGAGTCACACGCCCGCCCTGGGGAACTAAAATAAGACGTTCATGTCGTCTCGTCTCGGGCATGGAGTCTGTGCTAATTGGTTTCAGCAGCCACAGAAATGGATGAGGGGCCTTCCCAGTCTTTTTCTTTGCATAAATATTTCCTGTCTTTGTTTTTAAAGGAAAGGTGCAGCAGGAATGAGGGTGAGTAGGCAGGCAGGCAGGAAGACAGGAGGAAGAAGCATCTTTATTATATTTTTATTTAGTTAGTCACACTGGTTGCCTCCCCCAGCCCCGGGACTCCAACCAGAGGCATGTGCCTGTGTCCTTCAGGGGCGATTGACCTAACCACTGCTCCACCAGGGCGCACCTCTTTCTTTTTTAAAAGAAGAAGGAAGGAAGAAGAGGAAGAAGTATTTTTGAGGATCGAAGAGGAGAAGGACAAAGCATTCTTATTTGTTTTGTTTATTTCTGAGCCTGGGTTTTGAAACTGGGTCCTTGGGCTGCGCAGGGACTCAAACCCAGGGGTACGTGTCCTGCTCCTTCAAAGGTGATCGATCCAACCGCGGCTCCACTGGGGTGCGCCAAAGCAGCATTTTATTTTCTTTTTACTTAGTTGTTCACACTGGATGTTTCCAACGCCGGGACTGGGGACTCAAACTCAGGTTAGCGCCTACCTATATATTTTCAAACCAAAACCAAGGCCTTACTGTACGTAACAATTAGTCCTCACCTTTATATAGTGTTCAAGCAGAGAGTCACAGACACTGAGCCTACAGCTGGACAATGACAAAAAAACACTGACCTCAGCCTGTCAGAAATGCTGAAGGACATCCGGCGCCTGTCCCCCTCCAGCACCCTCCCCCAAGAGGACCTGCTCGGACTGCTGTTTCATAGCCTGGCTTCCCGGTTCATACATTTTGTATGACATCACACCTGTGTACACAACATCTTCGGGTTCACAGAGGTAGAAGATGACGAGTTTGGGGTCTTCTATGTGTCCGTACATCCGACAGCTGCCCTATGGGTCAAGATAAGGAGGACACCCCCCAAAAAATGTCCCTTCCCCCTGCCCAGCTGTCCTCCCTCTGATAAGCATTGTCTGTCCTCTGTCACCACGGAATTGCTTTTGCCGGTTCCGGAGTCAGAGGCTGGTTCCTTCCTGGTGAAAAGATCACAGACCCTCCCTTTGTAGGGCCTCATAGTCACGTATTTGCTAGAGTTCTCTTTTTTGTTTCCAGTTCCTTCCAGTTCGGGGCTAATTCTGAGAAGCTGGCATCAAGGACACAGGGGACAGGTCTGCGGTGGGGAGAACGGGGTGCAGACTCTTCCAGAAGCAGTGGCAGCAAGACCGTGACTCCTGGGAGGGAGGGCTGTCCCCTGCTGGAACCGCTGTTCCCTTGTGGTCCCAGGGGACCGCCACCTCTTCTCCGGTAACCCGGCAATCAAGAAGCTATTTCCTCGGAGCTCAGCCACTGAGTCTAAGGGCCCTGCAGGCAAGTCGCCACGGAGACCTTAGTGTTCTAAGACGGAACTCTCTCGGGGTGTCCTTGGAAGACAAAGAATGTTCCTCCGTGCAAACTCAGTAAACAAGTTGGCGCCTCTTCTGGGGAGCAGGACAGAAGTTAAAACCACAGCGGCTGTATTTGCTGTTGGTTCTGACTGGCGTGTTGTCTGCACAGAAATGAAGGGTAGACGCCCCTCTGCAAGGCCCAGACAGCCAAGGTGCAGACCGGACCTGGGTCCCAGGGCCTGGGGTGACAAAGACTCTGCAAAAAGTAAGGGATGTTTAGTATAATTACAATAAAAAATAAATTAAAAAAATAAAAAGTAAGGGATTCAGAAGTCTGGGGAGTCAGCACAAGCCAATCCAGGGAAAACGTCTGCCAGGCAAACATTTGATGAATTACGATGCGTTCTGACGTGCCTATCACGGTCGCAGGGTTTTATGCATTTAGATCATTTTTGCGGACAGAACATCAGATGAGTGCTCACCTGCGGTGAAGCAGAGACTCTGGTGCTGAGAATGAGTAGGGCGGCCGGGTGGTCTCTTTCGCTGCTTTCAGAACAGGTGGAACAGACACGCCTCCCCTGCCGGATATAAAAGATGAATGTGACAGAGGACATTGGACGCTTTTGAACTGTTAGTTTCCGCTCGCTGCTCCCAAGGGAGGCAGTTAGAAAACCGCTACTTCTGTGTCATAAGAACGTCTTGCTGGGACGACCAGTTTTACTAGGACTGCAGGTCATTCAGACCCCCAAGGTGACAGATGTGTACACGACACTCCTGGAAACCTGGTCCCCTCCCTGCGTCCCTGCCTCATTTCTTTCACCTGTGAGAAGGAGCTGAGAGCAGCGTAGGGTCAACCATCCTCCCCACCTGTCCAGGGGACCTCGGGACCACCCAGGGCCCAGGCTCCGACGACCAGGCGAACCGGAAACTCAGGCCACTGAACAAGAGCCCTGGAGAGCTCAGTGCTGAGCTGCTAGGTCACCAACAGATTCTACTGAACGTACGTATTGGTCCTCACACCTGCCCAAGGGGCTGGAAGAAAACTGCTTAAATGGGGACGTGTGTGTGTGAGTCCTTGCTTGTGTGCACACGGGGGTGGAAGGGGCTGAACACCGTGAAAAATGTCACCCCCACGCTGTCATGTTCAGAAGGAACCCATCGGCAAGGCCTTTGTCAATGTGACTTTCAGGTGTTAGAGTTGGAACACCAAAGCTTGAAACCCAAGTCAACCATTCACACGCAGAACCTTGAGAAGCCCGCCACAAAAATAAAGCCCGTGTGCGGCTGTTGTTTTCACGTTAAGACCTTGCAGGAGTCTAAGATCTTATAGAAATAGCCAACTGTCGACAGACTCTACTGTTTATTCTGTTATGGAAACAGTCCTCTTGCAGCTGCCCCTCGGACGCCGTCACCCAGAATGCAGACGCAAACAGTGCCATCTGGAATCATCTATGGTCATCAGCACCCTGAGACCTTTCACAAAACCGTCCAGATCTTCAGCTTCCCCACCCGGGACCATGTAGGAAAGGCTCTTGTTAAAGAAAATTGCTGTTTTCATTTTGAACATAGCACACCTGCACAGATCAATAAATCTTAAGTTCTCTTTGAAACTTAGTGTTCTGCTTCTGGCTGGCAGGAAAAGGAACCTAATATTAGCAAGAGAGTCAAGAAGTGCATTGAAGTGCATCTTTATTTTTTTCTAAAGGAAAGAAGGCAGGCAGGCAGGAAGAGAGAGGAGGAAGAAGCATTTTTATTTTATTTAGTTGTTCATCTTGGTTGTTTCTCCTGCTCCGGGATGCAAACTCAGATCCTTAGGATGTGGACTGAGTTTAGCTACCCCACCAGGACATGCCAACTGAGCACGTTTAGATCACTGGGAACCAGCGCACCCTAGTGGAGTAGCAATTGGGTCTGCCTCCTCCCAAGGAGCACAGTCCACACACATCTCAAGGACCCAGATTCACATGCCAGGTTCAGGGGAATAAGCAATGTGAACAATGAAGTAAAAATAACATAAAATTCCTCTTCATCCTCTCTCCTTCTGCCTGCCTGCCTGCTCACCTTCATCCTTGACTGCACTGGGGACCATCCCTGACCCTCAGTGTAGGAGAGACTGTACCCTCCCTGGGTCCACGGTGGTGCTGGGGAGAAGCTTCCAGGCTGGCAGGCAAGTTCTTCCCCTTTCCTCTTCTCCGGCACTCTGACAATTCCCTTCTTCTAGATCTTCACTGACGAGGCGTAATAGAGAATGCAAATACATAATAATCATTCTGTAGTTTAAATTCTTGGCATAAAATCCAATGAATGAGATGCTTTCTTTTCATTTTGCATGGCTGTGAGCATTTGACACAGCTGGGTCCAGCCCCGCACTCACCAGCCGTGGGACTCGGGCGAGCAGCGGTCCCTGGGCCCCTCCCCATTTCCAGCAAAGTGTCTTCTCCGTGAAGTGGAGAAGAGCGTGACCCAGGCCTCAGAGAAATAGATGAGGCAGAGGGCCCAGTGGTCCTTTGGTGAAAGAGGCTTTGCGCTCACACCGGGCCGATGTGAGGGGCCAGGGAACCGGCTCCCTCCTGCCCTAGAACCATGCACACACTCTTCATCCGTAGGCTCTTTTCCTCCAGCCCACAGGCTATCATGCGTGAGCGGAGTGCGGGGGTGAAGGGACTCTGCTGAGGTGCAAAGGGTCTTCCAGACCATTCCCACAGGAGCTGGGGGCGGTTGGGTGCCCAGGACCTGGGCCAGTGGTCCAGTCCCTTCAGCTTCCCCTTCCTTCTGGGGGGGCAGGGAGGGGTGTCCTTGACTTGCAGCAGCATTAGAGAGAAACAGGCAGGTGAAGTGGGCCAATGAGCTTCATACGGCTGTTTCTGCTGGTCTGTGCTGTGAACTCCTTATCTTGTCTAAACACAGAGGCTCCCAAAACACTCAGCTTCCTCCCCCTGGGCCCGGATCACAAGCTGGGGGTGTGCGCTCCCACAGGCCCACTTTCCAGTGGTGTTTTCCTGCCCACGTCCTTCCCCCCACTCCCTGCCCACAAGATGGTACCCAAGCCCAACTCCTAACCACTTCCTGGAGCCAATTTTCTGTGACTACCTGATCCGATACAAATCTTTAAAATCTCTTTTCTCTTGCTAAACCATTTTTTCTTGACTCTGACAGCCCCAAGCACTGCACTTAAGAAGAAAAGCAAAGTTTTTCCTTGGTGACACAAGACTTCTCAAGGCCGACCTGCCGCAGGCCTGCGGGGACTTGTGCATACAGGCCACGTGTCCTGCGGGTGGGGGCTGCGGGTGCAGGGAAACATCATGGGGCGGGCTCTGGCTGAACCTCCGCACAGGATCCTCTGGGCAGGCCAGGCCAGAAGACCCCTTTCTCCTGGGGTGGGGGTTCTGGTGACTGACTTGGCAGGGCTCGCTGAATCTGTCCCGGCTAGAGCACGGCAGCACGGTCACATCTGAATCTCAGGCGACCTTTCCTTCGGGGCTGGCCCGGCCCACACGGTGCTCGGGACTCAGACAAACAGCGCTGCTCACTGCTTCTCCGAAAGCCAAGTTTAACCGACGACCCTACCCCGAGTGGCCTCTCAAGTGACCCTACACACGCCTTGCCTCCTGCTTGGCCTGAGCCCCCAGCCCCACGCTGCTCTCCGAGTCCTGGGACCCCTTCCCGCCTCTCCTGGGGAAACCGATCCCCACAAAGATGGAGACAGCAGTCACACTGGGGCTTTACTGTCCGAGCGAGTCAGGACAGACAGACAGAAGCTGGGGACCTGGCTCTCCCTGAAGCAAGTCAGGGGAGAGGCCCTACCTCGTCCCCTTTCAGGGCTTGTCTCTGTCCTTTCCAAGCGTGTGTCAGTCTTCTGGGGGCGCAATATCTGTCTTGCCCGTGTCACAGCCCAGGGACTAGGGGACCGCCCCCACCATGCCGGGATGCAATCATGGAGAAGCTGCTATTTGGGGAAAGGGCCTCCTCCAGCTGCCGCCCACAGCCCGCTGTGGCTCAGCGGCTGGTGTCAGCAAGAATCCTGTCCCTGCCCTTCTGTTTAATGCTTATTCTGTGTCAACACTGTTTTCTTTCTCTTCAGCCTTCAGGGGAGGCTTTGCGGTCTGACCCAAGGGCAGTCAGATTTCCCTTCTTCTAGGTCCATCCCTGCAGGTCCTGGTAAAAATCTCATTTTTGCAAGACACCGGCTAAGTCAGTTCAGAAAAAGTGTCTGACTGTGTGCCCCCAGCTCTCACAGCCCGGCCTGCCTTCAGCAGCAACCCTGTCAAGTCGGTTTACCGGGAACTTCCTCCCACCCGCCCCCAGTGCCCTCAGTGACGTTCCGTCCGCTGTGCCCACCTGCTCCGGGGCAGGGGCTCCCACCTGTCTGCGCCGGACTTGCAATTGAACCCGGTTCTCTACTGAGATCTCTTCCTCTACAGCAACCGTGTGAATGAAATCAGGCTTCGCCATTTTACTGTCCAGCTCTGGTTTTCGACAGCTGGGAGATCTGGCCTTGAGTTCTGTTTCCAGTTCTCTCGCACATGACTCCAGCTTACGGAGCACACAGCAAAGAGGGATGTGGGTGATGTCACGCCTCTGCTGCACCGACCTACGAAAGCAGCCTCCCCAGGCCCAGCCCCATAGTGGCCGGGCCCAGGGGCACAGCCTACAAGACAACAGACTGCTGGAAAAGTCTTCCCTAATAAAGCAAACTGGCTCAAAGAGACACCACCAGTGTGTATACATATTGCTAGTAATGGTGTGGCCTGGTGGAGGAGGGGGCTAGCCTGGGGTCTCTGACCAAGCAGAGTCCATGCAACATCCCAAGAACCTGGGTTCCTGTCTCAGGCCAGGGAGAGTAGCCGATATGATTAAACGAAAACAAATAAATGATTTTTCCTCTTCTCTCTGCCAGCCTGCTAGCCTTCATTCCTGCTTCCACCTTTCCTTAGGAAAAAAAAAGTGGGGTGGGACTACCCTGGTGGAGTAGCAGTTAGGTCAGTCATCTCTGAAGGAGCACAGGCCACAGACCTCTGGGTTGGAGTCCCAGGTCTGGGAGGAAGCAACCAGTTTGAACAAATAAACATTAATAAACATCCTTCCTCTTCTCTCTTCTGCCCACTGGCCTCATCTCTTTCCTGCACCTTTCATTTAAAAAGTTAAATTAAAAAATATATGGGTCAGGTACATCCTGGTGGAGCAGCAGTTGGATCAATCGCCTCTAAAGGAGCCCAAGCCACATACCCCCGGGTTGAGTCCAGGTCTGGGGGAAAACAGTGCAAACAATTAAATAAAAACAAATAAGTGTTTCTTCCTCCTATCTCTCTGCCTGCCTGCCTGTTTGCCTTCATTCCCGCTGCACCTTTCCTTAAAAAAAGGAGGGTGGTGGTGGCGCATGTGCCCTGGTGGAGCAGCAGTTAGGTCAATTGCCTCCGAAGGAGCGCAGGACACAGATCTCTGGGTTCAACTCCCGGGTGTGGGGGAAAGCCACCAGCGTGAACAGCTAAATAAAAATAAAATGTTTCCTCCTCCTCAATTCCTGCCTGCTCGCCTTCATTCCTGCTGCACCTTTCCTTTAAAAAAAAAAAATCATACAAATTCAGCCTGTACCCAAGCCCGCCATCAGTGGAGCAAAGCAATAGATAGGGCCTCTTGCTCCTCAGCGTGGTCCCCAAAGGAGCCGCCCCTGGGAGCCGGTGAAGGCAAACCCCAGGGGCTTGTGTGGACGCCGAATGGGAGGCAATACTTTCATTTATGCTCCCAGCGCGAAAATGCAGCAGGATGGGCCATTATGACCAAGTCAGATTTTTAATCAAGACAGTTAGGTCTAAGTCAAAAAGGGGACTCTAAATTAAAAAGCGGAGAGCCTATTGTCAGATATAATTCATGACCTCATCCTGGGAGGAGATTAGTGTTTCTGATAACATTTGGAAGTGGTTTTCTGGGAAACCAGTTACCCAACCACTTACCCAGCTAAGGTCGGACCATGAGTCTATTCTTTTGTGTATTTAGCCTAACAACAAGAATCCAGCCGTCACATTTTCCTGCAAAATCTCTCCACCTAAAAAGGAACCTCTGAGCTGGCCCACTGGCGCCTGTCTCTTACATACAAGATGGTGACAAAACTAAAACACACACTGATAATTGTCAGAAAAGTCTTCTCTCGTTTGCTGAAGAGAAAATGGGAAAGGGAAGATGACCTAACGTGGCTGACCTTGGGTAAAGTTCTGCCAAGAGCTACCAGGAAATGCAGGCAGAATTAGCAGGGGATTCAAAGCAAGCTGGGCTGAGCCAACAGCCAGTTCCTTGGGGGAAAAGAAAAAGAAGCGCAGAGATTCCCCACACGGCTGACATTTGTCCGCAGAGTAATGCAGACTCTGAGGTCTGCTTTACACGGAATTCACAGAGGAGGATCGTATCGGGAGGATGGGGGGCCGGGGTCAGCAGAGCTCAGCCTGAACCCACCGGAGAGCGGTTCGCAAGGAATCCAGAAGGGCGGCCCCGCTCTGGCTCCGGGGAAGGCGGGGGTGAGCTGGGGCCAGCAGAGCACAGGAAAGGGCTGCCCGGAGGACTAGTCAGCCTTTCCTGCTGGTCCTGCTGGGCACGCTTAAGCAAAACAAACACTAAGTAGTGTTTACACATCCCTAACATCACCAGAGAAAGGGAAGCCTTATTTAGTTCTAAACATAATTTTCTTCTGTTTGTTTGTTTGATTTAAAGGTGCAGGCAGGAAACAAGTCCAGCAGAGGCAGGCAGGCAGGAAGAGAGCAGATCATGGATTTAATTGCTCATCTCCGTCGTTCCCACCAGTCCTGGGACACGAACCACGGACCTTAAGATGTACATCGACAGCACCCACCCCTGACTGCACCAGGGCGCGCCTTAATATCCTTCCATCTTCCCCATTCTCTTTGAAGGGGTGAAGTCACTTGAGACAGATGTCATATTAGTGACGAGGATCGACAGGAGTTTCACCTGTAGCTCAAGCAGGACAGGAGATGGAACCAAGAAAAGTTTCCAAGTGGACCCGGAGTCCTGCGGTTTGAACCAAAGAAATCCAGGCAACGGGACAGCCAGCAAAGGTGGCCCCTGGCTCAGAATTTCTGGTGGAAGTCAGTGTTAAAAACCCACTTGTTTGGTCACAAGGAATCTGTGGTGGCAGGAGAGTGGATTTGTCTGAGCTGCGGACAACAGCCTCGCCGTCTGAGGACGGTGGCTGCGTCCTGAAGTGGGGCTGCACAGTCATTGCGGAGCCAGAGGCGCGTGACCTTCCCACGACTTCCCAGGCTCCACTTTAAACGTTCGCAATGAAAGAACGTGTCTTGTGCCACACGGCATAGTTGATGTGAAAAAAATGCCCGAATGAATAATTCTTAAACGCATTCATTATCTGTAACCAGAGAAGGCAATGAGGCTGCTGGGCAGCAAAGGTGACAAGAGGTATTGTTGTTGTTTTCTTGACAGTAATTCCAGTGAAAGTATCCAGCAGGTGCAGGTGCAAACAGGCAAGAATATGATGACAAAACAAGGAGGCAGGAGCCGTCCCAAGGTCCCAAGGCCCATGGCCAGCAGGGCTCCGGCCCCACCTGAGACAGAAGACACCTGGTCTGTCTCCAGCTTTGTGGACAAAGTGAAGAGGACAAGTTCTGTGTTGTCCCGGGAACTCTGCCACATCCAAGTGTCTTTTCCCCCGTCACTCATCCTGGGACGCTGCAGTTATGGTCAGCAGGGCCCAGCGGGAGCCCTATACTGCAGGCCTGGGATTGCCTCTGGGGCACACGCATTAGCTCAGGAACAAGAAATAGTTCCGATGAAAACTGTGGGGGTAAAATGGTCCCTAAAAGATAAGAAAACTGATACCAGTCAGAGTAAAAGGCAGTTCCACACTTTCCTACAAGGCTGACATTCCTGGGCCGCTGCCCTGACATGGGCCTCACACACCCTTTGTGTCCCTGAGCACTGCACTGGCTGTCCCCATCTTCCAGGCTGTCCATGGCTTCCTGACCTGAGGACACTGCTGCAGCTCAGAGCTGGGCCTTTTCCCCACCTAAGAGAGTGAGACCTCCCATTCCACCCAGGGCCCTCAACCCACCACCTGACGCTCTTCCGTTTCCTTTACAGGAATATAAACTCCCCCAGGGCAGGGAGAGGCCTGTTGACTGACTCGCCTGGGAGCCTGCAGTATCTATCCAGGTTCCTGAACTGGAGAACCAAGGGACTCTGCTGAGCTCCCACTGCCTGCAGAACTGCAGCTCGTTTCTCCCAGTTCCACGGCCCTGCTGACAGACAAGCAGCAAGCGCACACTGGCATTGAACCAGCTCTTTCAGTCCTGGAGGAAGTTTTCAAACCAAGTGTGAGCAATGTTCTGCCCAGAGGTCCTTCTAATTCTTGTCCACACCGCCTGGGACACCAAGCATGTCCAGCGCATCAGACTCCAGACCAAGGAAAACCTTTCACGCCCAGGAGTCGCCTGCTGTCCCTGTAGGTGAACGTGGATGGAGGTTATTGAAAGTGCCCTTCCCCCCAAGGCGCAGTGCCTGCCAGGGTCTGTGACAGGGCGAGGTTCAGCTGCATGACACAACACTTCCCAGGAACTGTATGCCACTGGGACCCCGGCAGATTCTTAAGAACCCAGCCCTGCAGACTGAACTTCTGCATAATTTTCTAGTGAAATAGCCTTGGCCAAAAACCCAAAAGAACCCAAACAAAAAACCTACCCAACTTTGTCCCAAGTTACAGGAGAGCCCGGCAGGCGTGGGGCTGCACCCCCTAGTGGTCGAACGGAGAAGTTGCAACCCGCGGCCCAGGGAGTAACACTGCACTTTCCTCCGCCACAAGCCACCTCTCGCTACCGTGAGAAGTGCTATCTCCATGAAAGGCTTCTTCTCCTCTTACATGCTCCAGAGGAACAAAATCATAAAGGCTAAAGCCCGCGACACTGCTGCTCTTTCTCAGGCAGGCAGGCGGCGAGAGGAAGCTTTTTATTCAGCGCTCAGCTGAGTTGTTCCCCAGGGCTGGATGCCGACAGCACCCAGGTCCGGCTCAACCAGTCACCAGGGCATTGAATGGGTTCTCTGGAGGAAAAACAAGGACCCATCACCACTCCTAAGTCAGGGAGGGGCCAACTCCACGGAGGAGCTGGAACTGAACAGCAGACAGCCCTCGAAGGTTCTGGACTCACTGTTAGGCCAGACGTCTGCAACACCAGTTGTTCTCAGCTGTTCCCTCCGGTGGATGGCTTCCCTCCCTTCACCTACAGGGCACCCAGCACACTTGGCCTGGGGTGTCACACAGAGACAGGGGTGGTCTGTTCAGCAGACGGGTGCCCCCGCGGGGGAGTCCGCACTCAGCCTCCATCTCCACTTACCCTTTCTCACACTACTGTCTGCTCCTTTTCCTTGAGGAAGCATTTCGTTTATGTAGTTGTTCATCTTGGTTGGGGGTCCCGCTGGCGCAGGATGCAAACCCAGGACCTTAGGGCGTGTGGACTCTGCCCAACGGCCACTCGGTCCATGTTTCCCTGCTCTCCACAGGCTCTTCTGCACTAAGGTGGCCCAGACCAACCCACTGGGGACCCCCAAGCACGCCACTCAGTGGGCCTTGGGAGAAAGTAGGGGACCCTCATACGCAAGCTGCTGCTGCTTCCGGGGCAACTGCTGACCGAAGGCTGCACCAACGCCTGGACAGGCGGCAGCTAAGGCAGCGCCGTCAGTCAAGGCCCTGCCACGGCCCCTGCCAGGAGGCGGGCAGCCTGTTTGGGAACACGCAGCAGGGCGTCCCACCTGCGGGTCCCAGAAACACTGATGCCCTGCTTCCCAGCGCACCACACAGCCAACAGAGGGAGTTCCTTCAGGCACCCACGCTGTCCGCCTGTGAAGCGGCACGTGGGAGTGTTCCTGGGAGCGCTGTGTCCCTGAGGCTGTCACCTGCTGCAGTGGCCTCCTTGAAGACCCCAGACTCTCCCACAGGGCAGCACCAGTTATGGCGGAAACATCGTGAAAATGCCCCCAAAGCCTGAACACAAATGCAGTCAGCAGCGATGGGGAGCCGGTGTGCCTGCACACGCCCAGGCCCTCCTGAGCGCTTGGCTGGCAGGTGTCCTCGCTCTCCCCCCTTTCCTGACATGCACACACGGTGTGACCCACCTGGAGCCACAGGCCAGGGGCCAGGCATTGGGAGGCCCAGACCTAGGAACTGAGCCGGGTAAGATGAGGGTTTGGCGAGGCTCACCGAGTATAGAAAAGCAGGTACAAGGACGGGCAGGGACCTGGGACCTGGTATGACATAACCTTTCTACTACATTTAGAATGGACCTGCTGTCTGCTCCTTCACACGCCAGGTGGTGAAACACCCCACAGTCAGTGGACGAGAACAGCCACGCGGGTGACTGGCGTTGTGGGTAGCGCAGGCACCCCGACGGGTGTGAGTGCCCAGTAGCCAGCGGGCGGGAGCTGCTTGTCCCGCAGCTGCTGTGACCCATGCCAAGGTCACTTCCCAGGCAGTTCCGTCCTCAGTGAAGCACATCTTCTGACGGTGAAGCCCATCCTGACCCCACCAGCCACGGCCATGGTCAGCCCCTCCACGGATGTGCCATGCCCAGCATCCACATTCCTGCAGAGAATAGGGAGTGGCTCTGCGGCCCACTCGAGTTGGGGACGGGGCCACCAGAAGCAGAAGCGACATGGTAGGACGCAAGGTGACAGGGCACAGAAGTTGGGAAGTAAATGAAGAGTCCGTGAGGTGTGATAACTTTTATTGACGCCCACACAGAAGAGGTTCTTAGGTGGTGCCACCCCGCGGTGTGTGGTAGGAATGAGCAGACTGAGGGTCACAGCTGTAACAATGGCACCTCGCGGGGCGCCAGGCAGCACCTCATCCAGTGCAGGGCTCTTCCGCACTCAACTGCAAAGAAAGCACGTGTCAGCCTAGGTGCTACTCGAGCGAGGCTGATCACTCAAAACTAAAAGTCTGTAGCACGACAAATCCCCTGAAGTCTCGTCTACCCTACACACAGGGAGGACGTGACGGTGCCCCGACCCGGTCCTCCTCCAGTCTTGGCTCCACGTCCCACTCGTGACAGCGACTCCAAGCCGTCCCTCCAGGGGCTGACACCGTAACCCACCGGTGACTGGAATCTTCTCAGAGACCTGCTGTGACGAAGCCACAACACACCGGAACCACAACGCCAGCATATCTAGTCCTGCATTTTCCTTCCCTGCCTCTGGCCATTCTTCCCTGTTCCCTCCAGCCTCTCAGGCCCCTTCACGCTCCCTGCGACGTCAGGTTTTATCAATGGAAAACAACCTTTACCTCCCCCTGGGGACCCCCATACTCTCCCTCTTGATATTCCGGGACTGACGGCTACCCCTCTAGTCTGTGGGGGTCAAAGAAAAGGTCCCCCATGTGTGAGGTTCTTTGCTGCTGGACAAATGAACAAATTCACACTAGGCACCATCGGTAAGAGGAAAACCCCAAATTTGATGACATATGTATGGAGAATTTCCATGGTGGCCACATTTATATCCTGAGCTGAAACCTGGAAAGGGGGTCCAGGGTGTGGGGAAAGAAAAGAGGGGAATCACCAGTGGCTAGGAGATAGGTTTCTTAGACATGGGGGACTATTTCCAGATGAACTATCATTTGGATGAAGACCTTCCCAGACCCCATTCTTCGGGAGAACAGGACAATGCCACTTCGGACTAGGAAAAGCTGGAGGCCTAGGCAGTGGCTGATGGCTTTCCTGATTAAGGGTTACAGGGTTAGAAGTCCTTTGCCTGAGGGATTGTCCTCCATCGTCCTTGTTTTCTTTGTGTCACAGTGGGGCTGCCACAGGAGACCAGTTCTGAGACTTGGGCTGTTCTGTTCTAGCCCCACCAGGGACCACAGATTTCTTCGCATCTCCTCCAAAACACAGATGCAATGCTTTGACCACTGTATGGAATCCAGTGTGTCAAATGGCAAAGAGAGACGAGCGCTGCTTGCTAAAGAGCAGGCGAAACCACACCCAAGAAAAGAAAAGCAAAAAAATTCCAGCAAAAGTCACTGTGTGTGTGTCCTAGGAGAAATCAACGTGGGGATTGCCCTCAAACAGAATCCACCTCGGCCCTTCCCCAGGCAGGGACGAGGTGCAGCAGCAGTAAAGAGGACCCATGTGTCACGACTTCATGAAAGGCACGGTCACTTCCTCCGATCTGTTCTTGACCTGCGCTGTCTAACGTGGCAGGCATCAGCCACATGTGGTCACTTACATCAAAACGTCAAGTCCAGCTCCTCATCAGCCACACTGAAAGCTCAGTGGCCACAGCCAGCTTATGCTTGTCTACTGGACAGTGTAAATTTTAAATGTGCCCACCTTCCCTCGTGGCAGGAAGTCTTTTTTAATTTCCCTTTTTTTTTTTTTTTAACTGAAGGAACCTCGCATTAGGACATTTACAGGTTTAAGGTGTGCATCCCTGTAAATCAACACCAGTATCCACATGAAGTGTACCACAAAAGTCCCTTTGCTCTGTACACTGTGTTCTGAAAACATATTCCAGCAGATCTTCCTCTTGTTTACAACCCGTGATGGCCTCCCCACTACTTGAGACAAAGACTAAAATGCTCCCGAACCACAGGCCCTTCCCCACCGCTTCGGCTTTATTCCACACCATCCTGCTCGCTGGGCTCCAGCGGTTTTCTTCACTGCCTCCGCTGGACCAGCTCTAGGCCCCTGGGCCTTTGCACATGACTGCCTTCCCACCGAACTCCTACTCATCCCTCAAAGTCAGGCCCAAGGTCCCATACCCAGTAAAATTTCATCTCCCTAGGGCTCCTTGTGATATATGCCCTCACAGGACTGAGCTTTCCTGCAGGGCTGTGAATTACACCCTCGTTCCTGTGATCACTTAACCTTGTCCACTGGGCTGCAGCTCCCCAAGAAGGGCCACAGTTGGTTTCTCCCTGCCTGTACTCAATGCACAGCCCGGGGCCGACCAGGGTAGCATTCATTCAAACACGTTCCTGCGACGCAGTTTACACGTCTGACAAACCACCTGCTCCCGCTTCTAACTGCGGCTGCTTGCAGAGTCGCTCTGTTTGCAGTATCATACATGATCATCAAACTGCTGCTAGAATGTTCACACCTGTTACTGCAAATCCCAGCCCGGGAGAAACTTCTCCCGGGGGTTTACTTTCGGTCGGGGTCAGGCTGCCTGGTACCAGGCTGCACCCACCGCCGGCAGGGGCAGCAACACAGGGGCCTTTCGCCGGACCAGTCTCCGCGCTCTTCGTCTCCACGCTCCACTCACCTGGTGCGCCCGCCTGAGGTCCCCCCGACGCGCGCACCGCCAGCACGAGGAAAACGACCGCTGCTGGCTTCACCCCGTCGCCGGGGCCGCGTGACGCCTGCAGAGAGAGGGACACGCGTGAGCTCGCGGCTGCGGCTCCCTCCCGGCGGACGCCCCCGGGCCGGCCCGCAGCCCCTCCCTGCAGCCTGGGTGCGGCGAGCGGCGCCCGCGTTCCCTCCCACGCCGGACCCCACAACCCCACGTCCGACGAGGGGTCCCCGGCAGGCAGCCACCCAGCCGACGCTGAGGAACCGACGCAACACGCGCCTCCGGTCGCTTCCCGCCGCCAGGGCCCCGCCCAGCGCACTTCCGGCGGAAGTGCGGACTCACCACCGAGACGGCGGCTAGAGGGTCGGTCCTTCTTTGACGCGGGTCCTCCAACGCCATGTTAAAAGGGCCGCAGCCGCGAGAGCTTGTTCCTTGGGGACTCGATCCTGGAGCAGGGGACACCCCGAATTCTCGGAGCCTGCTAGGTCCTGGCCGTGCGTGCACCCCTACACTACTCATTAACCAGTGAGGGGGTGTGAGACTGGAAGGTGTCAGGTCTCCAGAACTCTAACCACTACCCTCCAAGTGGCCGAGGAAGGAGGGGGTGCGGCAGGGCCAAGGCCACACAGAGCCTCCTTTAGAGCATCCAGGGTCTCCCCTGGGTCCCAATATGAAACCAGGGGGTGGCCAGCCTGGCCTGTCACTCAGAGTGGCCCCTGGTTACAATGTACCATTCTCTCTCTTTTTCAAATACATTTTTAATTGAGGTAACGCTGATTTACAATGCTGTATGAGTTGCTTTTTTGTTTGTTTGTTTGTTATTATTATTGGGAAAGGTACAGGCAGGAATGAAGGCGAGAAGGCAGGCAGGGAGAAGAGGAAGGAGCATCACATCTATTTTTATTTAGTTGTTCATCTTGACTGTTCCGGTGGCCCCAGGATGTGAACCCGGGACCTTGCGATGTATGTGGACTACACCTAACTATTACTCCACGAGGTCACACCTGCTGCATGTTTTATTTTTAAAAAACCTCTTTTTAGAGGAAGGAAGCAGGCAGGAATGACTGCAAGTAGGCAGGAAGAGAGAGAAGGAGGAAGCGTTTATTTATTTTTATTTAGTTTATCTCGGTTGTACCCCCAGCCCAGGTGGCAAACCCAGGTTCTTGGGAGGGCCTGTGGACTTAACCTCTACGCCACCAGGGTGCGCTGGAAGAAACATTTTTTTATACATTTTATTCATTTAGTTGTTCATTTTGGTTGTTGCCCCCCAACCCCGCCCCACTCAGGTCACAAACCCGGGTCCTTGGGCTCCGCTGGGCTGCGCCTGAGCCGCCAGGGCGCACCGTTGTGAGTACAGGTCTGCGGGTTCGCGCACCATCGGGCACATGACGTCACACCACGCCCACCTCCAAAGCCCTAACCGTCCAGCCCTAACCGTCCGGCCCCATCCAGTGCCTCCGGGCGCTAGCGGTGGAGGGTGTGAGGACTTCCCCGAGCTGGACTGCCCAGGAGGCATGCCTGGGAAGAGCGTTCGTCTGTGCAATTTCGGTCACCCCACCAGAACCACCCGAGTCTGAGGACCCTGGAACGTGCAGGCTGCCCGCGCGGCGGCCCGGCTCTCTGCGACGGCCCACTGTGCCCCCTGGTGGCGGCTCTTGGCGGTGCTGCTGACCCAGTGGAATTAACCAGTTCCAGCATCTCTGCTCAAACCACCGAGCGGTCTGTACAGAAGGAGCTAATGGGCCCTTCCACACCCCAGAAAGGCTAAGGTGGATCACATCTCCTTGGTCTGCCAGCAACATTTTGTGGATGAGAAAACGGGAGCCCGGAGACTGGCGGAGTGGCAGAGCCAGAATCGGGACCCAGAGTGGACGGCCTCAACACCACCCCACACCGGCCACCTCAGACTCACCCGAGAGGGCTGGCGGATTTAACAAAATAAAACAAAGCAATAGATTGCCCTCTGAAGTCTGAATCGCAGAACAACAACAGACAGTTTTCAGTATAAATATATCCCAAACATTGCCTGGGATATACTTAAGCTTTAAAAATTATTCATTGCTGATCAGAAATTCAAACATAAATGGGTGTTCTGCATTTTGCCTGCTAACACCACTGCACAGTACAAGCCATGTTTCCTCTGTGAGAGGAAGTGACTGGGGGACTGGGTGTGTGCAGGGCCAGAGGGGCGGGGGGCAGAGGGCGGAGGATGGGTGAGAGCATCCTTCCAGACAGCAGACAGTGAAGGCCCGGGGCCAGGAAGCTGGTGCTGCAGATGCCAGGAGGCGGGCCAGGCTGTGTGCTGCCAGCTGACCTGGGGCAGGGTGGGCCTGGGGTTCTGTAGCTGCGGCATCTGGCAGGACCCACAGGGAACCGGGGCCAGGAAGCCCGCACTCCTGTGCTGCAGCTGTGCCCCCAGCTGTGCAGGCAGGAGCCCGGACAGCCAGGAGCCCGTGTACAGTGCCCTCCGCAGGTTTGTGGGTCAAGTCCCACAAACACCCACCTTCTGGACTGAGGAGTTACACAACTCAGGGAACCTCAGCTCCAGGAGGCTCTGCCTGGGGCTCTGTGTTCCCTGGGGCCCCGGGGGCTCAGAGAGGTTAAGTAACTTTGCTGCGCTCACAAAGTCAGTGCATGGGGGTCTGCACCGGCCTGTCAGTCAGTCCTGTTTTTAACCAAAGCCCGACAGACCTCCCTCCTCTTGGCTGGGCTGGGGAACCTGAGAGGAAGGCTTTGAAGGGGATAGGCAGAGAGCTCATAACACCAGGTAAGTGTTCGCCCCTGGGTTTGAATGGGCTCCCTGGCCTCAGGATGTCCTGCGGTGCAGCTGCTCTCCTGGCCTCTGCTGTCACCTTAGATCCACAGACAACATCCACTGGGGGCCCGGCCTGACCTCCCCTTGAGGAGGGGAGAAGCTCTGGGTTCAAACCTGTGGAAGGTGGTACGCCCTTGGAGGAGGTGCCACCAGGCCACTCTGGGGAGGTAGCATCACCACATGTAAGAGCAGATGTGCTGCAGAGAGCCTCCCAGTTCAAACCCCAGGGCCAGCACCTCCTCTCTCTGCTAAGAATTCTTGGAGATGAACGTGTCAAGAGAATGGACGTGAAGATGGACGGCAAACCGCCCCCAGGAGCCAGCTCTCTCGGCACTTGACAGGCGCCTCCGCAGACGCGAGCTACTTGCTGCCTCTCACAGTCGAGAAAAGCACTCAGGCTCCTCTGGCCCCTCCATCCCTGGGTGATGGCAGGAGTCGCCTAGGGCTTCCAGATGGATCCCTGTGACTCTATCAGGACAGTACTGTTATTTTCAGATTCCCGACAGTCCCGTCATTTTAATATATTGTCAACTTTGTTCCCTTTTTAATAAACCAGGACTGTCTTTAACACAGGCAAACATGGCGGTGGAGTTGCCCTGGGCCCAGCCTGTTGAGGGGACCCAAAGCAGCTGCTCCTTATGTCCACATTCAAGATGGCCCTGTCTGTGCTTGACTGCAGTGGGTTGGGGTTCCTACTGCTGTTCCTGCCCCTGTGAGGAACCAGGAGCCACAGGAAGAGGATCCCCGCACCCTGTGCCTGTTTCTTCAAGGGGAACAGAACACTGAAGCATGGCTGAGCCACAGGTTAGTACTATGGGGGTTGTCTCTAGCACTGTGGGGGTCATCGGGCATTTCTGACACTAGGATGGTTAAAATGGCATGTTTTTTCAGGTAGGGCATTTAGATTGGGGTTTATAGGGACACCAAATTTGGTTTTCACCCAAGGTGCCAAAGTTCCTTGCACCGGCCCTGGCTGTTTGGATGAAGTCCGCTGGACCCCACTTTGTTACTACGTGATCTCTAGTCGGCTCACATAGCACTGACTTGTTGCTGCTTGACTGCTCTGCTCCTACTCCGATTACTCCACCTCCCCTCCCCTTAGTCTCCCATCCCTTTTGTTTCCGTCCTGATGTCCCCCTCGTGTCTAAGGAAATGTGGTCTCTCTGCAGAACTGATGGGCTGCTGGCCACGCGTGTCAGTCCAGGTTTTCTGTAGGCGCGTTACGAAAAGAAAGAAGGAAAAGGTGAAACTGATTTCAGTGATTATTTTATCTAACCCACTGTATCAGCACTATTGTTTCATGTCATGCAGCGATGATTCATGAGAGGGCTTGCCTGTTTTTTTAAACCAGCCTTGGAAACCCCGTGTGTCTCAGTCTGCGCAGCCCATTCCAGTTGCTTCACACGGGGCTGTAGCCGCCACCCTGGGAAGTGCAGGACCTGAAGGCCAGTGAAGCCCTGAGCACTCCGGATGTGCAGGGAGGGGGTACGGGAGGGACACCCACACTGTCACCTGGCTGATGGGTGCCTGTGCTGTTCCTTGGACTTTCAGTCTCTGGCACACCCGCAGGACTTATTATTATTGTCATCAGGCTATTGCTTAAAGGCTGACACTTGCCTGAGGGCACTTAGCAAAGCCTGGTCCCAGCACTGATGCCTGCAGGAATCAGAGGTGTCCTCAAGGTCATCCAAACCTTGTACTGAAACCATCCACAGCTCCCCCTTCAGCCTCTGGCTGTCAGCTGGTTACAGGACTGGGAAAGCCAGCCAGGTCCCTGTGATCAGTTCTCTGCACCAGTCCTGAGGCTGCTCCCTGAGGGGCAAGGCATCCAAGCAGGTCTGCATCCACTGCGGGACACACTCATAGTTCAACCCGCCTGCGGGCCCTGGGAGGCCTCGTGGTCACTACCCTCTGTGGGGCAGTGTCAAACACATCCCAGGGTGAGATTTCTTGTTTACTTCTCTCAAGCTGTGGGTTCCTGGTGTCCGTAAGCAAAACACTTTCCAAGAGCATCCCCAGGGAAGGAGACTTTGGGAGGGCACCCTCCCACTGCCCACACACAGCCCCTTTGTCAGGCCCAGAAGGCTCCCCTTGAGCCCAAGGGGAGGAGGAGGAGATCAGGGGCCCGGATGGGTAAGGGGCTGGGCAGGAGTGGAGAGTGGGGGTAGGGAATGGGGAGTGGAGGGATAGAGGGTGAATGGGGAGGAAGGGGTCAATTGGAAGGCGCTGAGGACAGTTGGAATGGCCAACAAGGGGGTGGGAGGGCCACAGCTTTGGTTGGGGGCCTGGGATAGAGCTGAGAGGGGTGTAAGGACGTGAGGAGTAGGGAATGGAGGGGGCGTGAGGGTTGTACAGGTGGGTGAGTGTGGAGGGGCTGGTCTCAGAGGTCCCCAGCCAGTGGCTTTCAAGTGTTTCTCTGATGAGGGTCTCCTGCCCACCATGGGAACGCTGGTCTGGGGTGTGGGTGGCCCTGGGGTCTGGATGTTTGGAGCCCTGGGACTTTAATGCTCTAGATTAGAGGCTCTAGCTGCCCCGCAGGTGTGAACAGAATCCTCTGTCAAGAGACTGGAGACAGGCAGAGACCTGGGCGCCCTGCATGGAGTGTGGGTCAGCTCTCCCAGCGCCGCCCCATCTGTGGTGTCCGTATCCTTCTCTCAGCCCGGCTGTTTTACAACACATGGGTGAAGTGAAGCTGTAGAAAGCAGAAGTCACTTTTGTCGCAACAGAAATGCTTGCTGCCCCTCAGAGATGCAGTTGGCTTCTGTCCCTTGGGAGAGATGACCTCAACACACACTTCTACCCACAATTTTGCAGTTATTAGTAAGTGCATTCTAGGATTTCTGATTGCCTAGATACATGGTTGGCCTGCAAATTCTTCTCTCAGCTGGTCTTGACAGCTCCTTGGCTCCTCATTAATGAAGAAGTTGAAAAGCTGGTGCCCTGGTGGCTCAGGCTTGAAGTCAGCATCTGGGCTATAGACCAAGTAAAGCCAAGGGACCCCAGTTTCAATCCGGGTCAGGGGAACAACCAAAATGAACAAACACATAAAAATGCTTCTTCTTTCCTGTCTGCCTACCTGCTTTCCCTCCTCTTCAAAAAAAAAAAAAAAAAAAAAGGAGCAGGAGCAAGAGAAGGAGAAAAAGAAGGAGGAGGAGGAGGAGGAGGAGGAGGAGGAGCAGGAAGAGTTTTGACACCTCCGGCACCTTCTGCTGTGCATCTGGAGTTACCTGGTCAGCATAAATGAGGACCTCCTGCAGACAGGCCCCGTCTGTCCTCCAAGGAGAGTGGCCTGACAACACAACAGCACCATCCTGTACCTTCTCTTTCTTTCCAAACATTTCCCCCCACTTTTAGAACATTTTGACTTTATTATTATAGAACAGCTTGTGGTTGTCAGAAAATTGAGTGGGTAGTAGTCCCCATACATTACTACCCCCGTCCCCAAGTTGCCCTGGTATTAGCCAATCTTACCTCGCTGGACTGAATGAAGCACGATTGGTATGTTATACTGGAGTTCCTGCTTTATTCAGATGTCCTTAGTTTAGTTTTTTCAAGGAGACGTACAGCAGGAATGCAGATAGCAGAGACAGGAAGAGAAAGGAGGAAGAAGCACTTTATTTATTTCATTTAGTTCTTCATTTTGTTTGTTCCCAGCAGTCCCAGGACATGAACCTGGGACTTTGGGATGTGTGTGGACTGCACCCCACCACCACTCCACCAGTTCTGACTCACCAGATGTTCTTAGTTTTTAATCTGATGCTCTCTTTCTGGTCCAAGGTCCAATCCAGGATGCCACGTTATATTTGGATATCATCTGTCCCCAGCCTCCTGTTGGCTGTAACTGTTTCTTTGACTTTCCTTGTTTTTGATGGTCTTAACTATAAATCTTGAAACCCTTGGCCCATAGCAAGATGCCCAATGCCCTTTTCTCTTATGGAACGTGAATTTGGGTTAAAGAAGTAGGGCTGTAGGCATGGTAAAGATGAAGACCTTGTCTTCTGTGAGAGAAGATCTGTTCATTCGTTCGGCCCTGGTCCTTACAAAGCCAAGCGAGAGCATCCTAACCAGACACCACCAAAACCTTGGGAGGACGTCCACCAAAGCAAGTGCCCACACCGACTCACCCTGGGCAGTCGCTCTTGAACCTCTCATTATTTCACTGTTTCAAAATGTCTCGATTGCTTTTGGCATTTTTCTTTTTCCTTCTGAATTTTGTAATCCTCTTGTCGAGTTTCATGAAGAATGCCATTGGACTTTTGATTGGGTGGTGTTCTATTTTTACTTTAGTTTGGGGACAATTGGCATTTATACCAAGTGGCGTCTTCCCATGTACAAGGATGGAGTATCTCTCGCTTCATCTGGGCCTTTCAGAATCTTATTTCAAGTTCTCTATATGGGAGTAGCATTGCTTCTAGGACTTTTACTGGAAATGATTTATTTTGCTGTCTTGTTTTTGAATGGAAGTTTATATTTTTCATTAAAAATTTCCATTTGTTCTATTCATTATTTTTTGTAGCTAGTATTTTGGATGTTGCATTTGTTCTATTGGTAATTATTACTATGTGGAGGTGCTGTTGACTTTTTATATTGACTCAAATCTAGCAATCTTGCTGAATTCTCTTATTAATTCCCATATGTTGCTTATAGGTTAGCCTGTTTTCTGTGTAGCCAGTCATATTCTTTGCAAATGACTGTTTCGTCTTTTCACATTCTGAAACTCATCTCTTCTCCTGTCTCACCGTATTTATTGGCCGTACATTGAGTCCAGCATTGAACAGAAATGGGGTAACCCTGTCTAACTCAGGACTTTATTGTAACTGCTTCCAAAATATCACTGTGAAGTAATTCTTGTTGGCTTTTGATGAATCTTCGACTTCTCTTTATCCTGCCTGAGGCTTCCCTTAAAATAGCAGCAACGAATCTGTCGGTGGTAGTGTCTGTGGGTGGGGGCGGAGAAAGACTGAACAACTGAGGGTGCTGGCAGACAGCATATATTTTCCTTTTTTTTTTTTTTTTTTTGTATTTTATTGTGGTGACTTTGTTTTACAAATTAACATAGACATATATGTGTGGGTTCCCTGTGTGTGTGGGTTTCCCATCAGACTGTATATTGATTGGTATTCATTGATACTAGCCATCAGTACTTTGACAACAGTTTGGTCGCATACGTGATCTGGAAACATCTGGCAACAGAGAGCTATAGGATGACTCATTGAAGACTCATAGAGGCATCTGGTTTGGAGTGACACCCTGCAGCACGGGGGTGCGGTGCTTCTTGGGCTTTCCGTGGTCTTTGCCCCGGCTGCTGGCTTCCCGCTTCAATCACCAGGGCGCACCATGGTCACTTGTCGAAGGGAAGGGTGCTGCCAATTTGAGCAGCTACCTTTGAAATGCATCAAAAATAAAATGCATTGGCGCACCCTGGTGGAGTAGCAGTTGGGTTCAGTGCCTCCGACCAGGCATAGTCCTTGTGCATCCCGAGGGTGGGGGCTCTCATCCTGGACTGGGACACAGATAGATGAGCATCTAAATAAATAAAATGCTTCTTCCTCCTTCCTCTCCCTGCCTGCCTGCCTACCTCTGCCCACCTTTCTTCCTGCTGCACCTTTCCTTTGAAAAATAAAATAAGATGTACTGATGGACGACGGGTGACTCATGAACGGGAGCGTTGGTGGTAGACTCTAGGTGGTGGCTGTCTGAATGTTCTCCATGCAGTTCCCTCCGCTTTGCCGTCTTCCTGACAGTCCCGACGAAATGTTCGGGAATGAGAAATAGCCAGCGGAAAGAACTCAGGGGATGTGGGTCCCGAAGGCTCCTGCCACCCAGGCGCCTCATCGCTAAAGGGAACAGTACAGCCAGGGATGGCTCTGGGCTGGATGGGAGCTCCTCAAGGGTTTGATAGGTCGGCGAGTCAGGCTTCAGAGAGCGCGTAACTGGGAAGGCACCTTATACTCTTGCACACATTTTACAGCGACATAAATTGCCTAAGTGTTGGGACCCACACATTGCCTGACTCACAGGCCCTGACAGGTCAAGCGGTTTAAGCTGCTCTTTCGGGAGGCCGTGCTGGTCTTGAATGAAAAGCACTGGTCTCCACTTGAACAAGTCCAGCTTTGCACCTCGGCTCTACGGCCTCTGAGCCGGGCTGCCCCGTGTTAAGTCGCTGACATGACCGTCTGCTTCCTCGTGTGGACATGCTCTGGGCTCCTCTGAGGTCAGGTTACGTGGAACCCAGTCCATAAAAGAGTCTGTTCCTGCCACAGCACATGCTGGTTTTGTGATCCTCAACACGGGCGAGCAGAGACGTGTGTCCAGAAGCACCTGATTTTCTCAGAACGTGATTCCGAGGAGCAACACACGCTGGGATTTGCACCCAGAAGGCGTCTCATCACACACAATATGTCCAACATGCATCTGTTTCTCAGGCCCACTGTTTCTTGGCTTTTTTCTTTCTCACTGGCGCTTGACAAGAAAGTCTATCCCTCTCACCACCTTCTCCAACCTGTCAGTGTGAGTATATTATTTGCCACATTTCTTTTCTTCTTGCGTCTTTCTCTCAAAACAGCAGCCACAGAGAGAGTTGTATGCACATGTTTTATAAATTCTTTCTTCCTCCTGTTGATTTCTTGGCAAGTGCTCGATTCCATTACGACATGAAGAATCAACTCGGGGCCGCGGGTGGCGCGCTGAGCTGCTGTAAGCCGGGCCAGGCACGGTTCACCCTTCCCTGGCGCTCCCGGCCCTGCCACTCCGCACTCCACAGACTTAATGACTCTGACTCCCGCGAAGCTCTGCCCTTCACAGCCCGCAGGCTCTGGAGGGGGTCAGCTCCTTGCTTTAGTGGGAAAAGGGCAGAGGGGTCATGTGAAACTGAATTCTCCCACCTCCTTGTCAGGAAGGGTTTCAAGATGCACACGATTCATTTCTATTCTGACACTCAGAAACTTGCACCAGAAAACCTGCCGGGCAGTTGGAATGATGCTCTTTGGAGTTTCTCCTCTTTCTGTCAGCATGCGTTCCCTTCTTAACAATGGCGTCCCCGAGTATGTATTGCTCTTGCCAGCACTGGCCCGGGTTTTACGAGGTCGTCAGAAGCTTTTGGATTCTGTGTATGGTAACAGACTCTTTGGCGATTTGGGACAGTGATGGGTGGATGATGCCCCGAGTGTGAGGAATAGGCCCTTCCATCATCCTCTACCCAAAGAACAATGGAAAAATCACTCTGCTTTCTTTCCCCCATGGCTTTCCCATTCTCTAGTCCTTCTTATTTTTTTTTATTTTAAAGGAGAAGTGCAGCAGGAATGTAGGCAAGCAGGCAGGAAGAGAGAGGAGGAAGAAACACTCTGGGTTTGTTTTTTTTTTAAATCTTGGTTGGTTCCCCAGCCCAGGTCTTGAACCGGGGACCTTGGGATGTACACGAACTAAACTGCTAGGCCACTAGGGCCTGGCCCCATTCTTTATTCTTTATTGCATCTCTGGCTAGTTGGTCCTGGAGCGAAGGCAGCGAAGCAGGGTGAAAGCCCCGAATTCAAATCCTGTCTTCCACTGGGGTGGGAGACCCTGCCTCCTGTCCTCTCCTCTCCCTGGGGCAGAGTCAGAAAGGGTTGCCTGGGGCTTTGCAGGCCCTTCCGCTGGAGAGTGCATGGGTGTAGGAGGGAGAGGCTGCGAGCCTGCCCCGCCCCCCCCCCCACCCCCTCCGCGGGGGCCTTCTGGCTGCGCTATTTCTGTTTGCCCATCCTCCTCTCCTGGGTGGAAGGATGTGATGGAGCCACCAGACTCACCCACAGCCTGGAGATTATCCTCGCCCGCCCAGAGACCTCCCGAGGAAGATGAATGTTGGCATGGTGTGGCACCCTTCTTCAAAGCTAGTAAATATCTTAGATACTTAACAGATGTAAATATTTTAGTCTTGGTGGGCCAAGGGTCTCTATTACAAGGCGTCAGTTCCTCCTTTGTCATCACAGACATGTCAACAAGCTTGCAGCGGTGCTCATAAAACTTTCTCGATGGTGCCTCCTGCTGGAGCAGCGGTTCAGTCAGTCACTTCAGAGAACCAGTCACATATCCCCTGGGTTCCAGTCCAGGGTCCAGGGGACCCACAGCTAGGGGGGAAACAACTAAAATAAAAATAAAATAAAGTGCTTCTTCCTCCTCTCCCTGCCTGTCTGCCTACTCACCTTCATTCCCACCTGCACCTTTCCTTTAAGAAAAAAAACCAATTTTATTCTGTATGGACATGAACACCTGAATTTCACGTCATCCTCTCAAGTTATGAAATATTCCTCTTTTGGAGTTTGTTGGGACCATGTAATAGTGTCAACGCCATCCTTAGCTTGTGGGCCACAGAGAAACAGGTGGCGGGGTCGGTGTGGCCCCTGAGATTGCGTGTGGTTGAGAGTTGTGCGGTTTCTTCATTACGCAGCACAACAGACTGGTGCATCCTCTGCCTGCAGCCTTGGAGAGCAGTTCTCTTCCCGCCACCTCCACGTTTCCACCGTAAGGAGCGATGACACGGAGCACTTCTCTCAGGGAGAAGGAAGAGACGTTGGGGCAGATCACGCTAGTCGTGTGGTGTGGCTGCAGTCCACAGGGCTCATCCAGAAGAGCCGGGGAGCAGGGCTCTCCCTTCACCCCATCCAAGTGAAGGAGTGTTTCCTCCCCAGGGCGTCGAACAAGGGGGCTCCCAAGGGCAAACTCGTGGAGATGGGGGGAGAAAGGAGACGCCCCCGGAGCGGCCTGGGCTGCTCTCCCAGCTGCTGTTCCTGCTCCGTGTTTGTTCTCGGGATGGGTGGGGAGCAGGTGGGTCCAGGGCCGTGGGCCTCTGGCCTGTGGTGTGGTGTGAACACAGGCCCACCCTCGGCCTCCCACCTGGGACGTTCCGAGGGCCAGAATCCGCCCTTGCCTGACCAGTCAGGAGGGTGATGTCATTGTCCAGGAAGAAAGGACAGGGGCTCCCCCACCCATCTCTTCGTAGCGCTCACAAGGCATCACAGTGGCCCTCAAGATTCCTGTGACAACCTGGGAATGACCCTGAAACCGAGGAGAGGGGCGCCTTAAGAACTGCCCAGGCTACCTGCAATGAGGACTGGGTGTGCCCCCGGGCAGGGCCCAAAGGAGACACGGTGTCCCTTTCTCCGCAAGAAGATGTCAGGTTTGAGTTCTAACGTCACCTGGGGATGCTGGGGCTGACGTGGGGCACCATCTTCGTGGAGACCACCTTGAGCGCAGAATCCACCCGGGCAGGTGGATTCTCGGAAAGAAGCGTGGCCAGTCCGGTCCAGTCCTCTCTCAGAGCCACGCTGGGCCGCGGGGGCAGGACTGGATGGCCGAGAACCCAGAGCGGTGTCTAGTCTGAGCCAGAGGCTCTTTGTAATAAGGGCCCAGGGTTGAAAACAGTGGGACCTGCCCAGACGTCAGCTGGAGCTGGAGATGGAATTGTCAGTGAGGCTGAAGGCAGTGATTAGAGAAAACTCTAAAACCGCTGCGACTGCTCAGCCAGCCAGTTAAAGGCTGGATTAGAGCCCCGCTTCCCTCCACACCTCCCCCAGCTCCCTGCGCAGGGAAGCAGTCACACAGCTTCCATCCTTCGACTGAAGGAAGAAAGGAAACGGGAGCAGAGAGGGTGGGTGAGCGGCTACTTGAAGGACACGCCTGGCCAGCCTGCAGCATCACCGGCCCCTTGAGTTGGGTGTCCCCACCAAGGCGTTTTTACTTGCAGGGTTCAGTGATGATCTATGTGGGTTAGAAAACCATGGAAACGGCTAAAAACAGCTTCTCCTTCTGAGCTTAAAGAAACCAAACATTTCTTCCTCTCTGGGTCTTTCCTGTTATCACTTTAAAAACCCCAAGGCCGTGGAGACCCAGTTTGAATGGTCTCTTCTCCTGGGGCTGCCCTGACCCCCCACTCTGGCACTTGGCCGCTGTCTCCTGTGCTCCTGAAACATGTCTGTGGGAGGGCGCTGTTCCCACAGTCAGCACAGAGGTGTTGGGGTGACTAGGTCAGGATCACACAAGTATTTCAGGGACAGGCTCCGCGTCTTGCTGGGATGTGTGACCCCAGCCCTAGACTCAGTGAACTGCGGCCACCATCCTTTGTTCCTGCCTCCAAACCTTTCAAATCAGCGCCATGACCCAATGTCTAGACTCTAGGGAAGAAACATCGCCAGCATTCCGGGGTTTCGTCCTTTGGGGCAAAGTCAGGAGGATGGGAGCAATGCCAGCATACTAGGGGTCAGGTGTCCCCAGCAGACAGCTAGCCAGCAGAAAGGACACAATCTGTATCCCCCTCCACCCTTCTCGTGCAAACAGCACTTTCTCTGGGTTGCAGAGATGGATCTTAATCTTGATCTTAAATATCTAAGGCTGAGCTTCCCAACAACCTTCTAGGTGTCCTTCTGCCTGTGTCTGCTCCAATCTCTTCTCACTGGAGGGCCAGGTCAAAGGGCTGGTTATGATCAGGAGGAGAGACGGAGCCCAGACACTTGAGAGGAAGAACAGGCGACTGGGTGACTGACTGGAGGTGGTGGGAGCAGGGTGGGAGCGGGGCTGAGGGAGGAAGCAGGAGCTTGGGCTCCTGGTGGGGCAGGGCTGCCTTGTCACGGGAGAACCACTCTTCCGGAACTTCTGCCAGTTCTGGGAAGGTGGCCTCCGCCAGGAAACTTCTGTCTGTCCGGAGCTCAGACTTAGCTCAGAGACTTGGTCTCCTGGTAGATTCTGTAGGTGGGTTCTGTGTTCCTTCTCCAGAAGCTCCCTCAAAACTCTGACAGGCAGGTGCTGCCTGACTCCTTCTGACTGTCACTTCGATGACCGCAGTGCGTATGTGCGCAGGGCTGTCAGAGGGTCCCGGAAGTTCTGGGAATTGGGGACTCTGTGTCTGTGTGACCGTCCCTTTAGCCCACAAGCACTTCTTACTGAGCGCTGGGCTCGGTGGGAGAGATGGGTAGAAAGATGATTAAGACACAAGCTATTTCTAAGCTCTGACCTGGAGAGAGAGGCACCAAGTGCAGGTCAAGGCTGCGTCCAGGCAGCAAATACCCATATAGGGATGGAGACGAATCAGAAAAGAGGGCTTGGGAGGAAATGATCCGGGATCTAGGTCTAAGGAAGCCACAGGAAGGAAAGGCATTCCAGGGACAGGGGACACAGAAGGGCTGTGACAACAGAGGGTACAGTCAGATCTACATGCCCTTTATGGGAAGACGTCACCGCTGCCCTGCCCTCTCCCAACAGCCATCATGTCCCTGTGGTCTGCTGGAATCTGGAGAATTGATTCTGCAATTAACCGGAGTGGCTAAACCAATCAGGATCTAAGTCAGCCTGGGTATTGCAAGCCCGGCCAGCGATTGGTGCAGGTCTGTGCCAATCAAAGCGAGACAGTCCCTGGATTGGTTCCTGTGACCAAAGATGACTGCTGGGTGGGAGGAGAGGGTGTTGCCCAGTGGCTGATGGGCTCACCTTTTCCTCTGGCTCCACGTGGCTCACCTGCAGCCCTGTGGGCTCTCTCATCTGCTGGGGTGAGTCAACACGTAACCCCGCAGAGATCCTACAGGAAGAGTCTTGCCAAGAAAAGATAAAACAAGCTAAAACAGCCCAGATGAACTTGAATTTCATACAAACACTGATGAAGGGGGACAATACTGGGGTCACACATGCACTAAGAAAAATCCCATTACCTGATATTCAGGTGAGCTGCATTCATTCATTCGTCACTCATGTCTGCGGACCCTGGCCATCTAGCAGAGGGCACTTGCCAAGGTAGTGGCTGACAGTGAGGGCTGAGAAGGAGGGAACCCCCAAGGCTGGACGGCCACGAGGACACCGAGAGGTCACTACTCCTGCCCAGACTCTCTGCCAGGAAGATGTAAGAGTCAGGGACTGGCACACCCTTGTAGGGCAGTGGTTGGTTTAATTGCCTCCGAAGGAGCACAGACCATATACCCCTGGGTTTGAGCCCTGGGTGTGGGAAAACAACCAGTGTGAACAACAAAATAAAAATAAAAAATAAAGTCGTTCTTCCTCCTCTCTCCTCTGTTCACCATCATTCCTGTCTGCAATTTCCCTTTAAAAAAGGAGGCAAAACCCCTAACTAACGGCGTTGAGGCCCCACCTGTCTGCCCCACTTTAAGGTACAAACACTAAAGACATTCAGGTGTATTCCTAGATTTGCTGGCTTGGATTCATGCCCACCACAGTTCAACAGCGTCTCAGCTTCAGGAATCTACAGCTCGCCACCGAGCTTTCCTTCTAGTGCATTAACGTTTTTGTTTTCTGCATCGACACCGCTGACCTGACTTCTGGTAGAGAAGGGAGTGAGAGACGATTTCAAAGCAAAGCTCTGTGCCCCGATGCATGTAATGAGCCAACGTCAGCCTCCCCCTCCATTCCCCACCTGACGGGCCGCATTCTCAGGGGGATATCCTCTGTGAGCCCATGTAGGGTTGAGCGGGTGGCTGGAGACTTGGGGGAGAGGGCCAGACACACAGGGACACTGGAGGAGGTGAGGAGGCAGCAAGGAAAGCGGAAGGAGAAGTGAACGGGGCCCCGCCGCTAGCCTGGCTGCTGCCACTGCGGGGTCTCACCAGCATCTTGGGGCAGCGTGGAGGCACGGGAGGAGGAGGTGGGTCTTGGGTTCCGACACCCTGCCTCTGGTCCTGACCAGGTTGGCCGCCCTCCCTCAAGGCCTCCATTTCCTCCTCTGTACACTGGAAACTGTTCTGGGTTGTGATGATTGTTCTGAGATTAGGGGAGGACACTGGTGAAGCCCCAGCTCTGGGCCATGGAGAGGCTGCTCTTGTGACTTTTCTCCCCTGCCCTCCACCTGTGATTCCGCAAGAGGAAAGCAATGGCTGAGGACCCAGGAAACACGCTTCTCCAGGTAATAGGAGGTAAGAGTCAGTCTCAAGGGTTGCTTTTGGGGTAAGATCGCGGGTGGGATGTGTGGTGAGGTGCTTCGGGCTGTAGAGTAGCTGGTCTCTGACATGCCCGCCTGGAGGGAATGTCGCTCCAACAGAGCCCCCGTCCCCCCTCCCAGAGCCCCACATGTCTGCAGCCGATGTGCACGTGTCTGCCGGCTTCCAGATGGCCTGCGGCAGGGGGCAAGGAAGATCTGGTAGGACACTCTTCCTCCAGGGCCCTGGAGACTTGGCACCAGCTGGTTGGAGCAATTCTCATGTGGCCCCGTCTCCTGACGGTAAAGCAGAAGCAAGCTGGCGCACGGACATAAACATTTGTGGAGCGAGCCGGTGGATCAGGCGCCTCCTGAGCGCCCCGAGGGTCACTCAGCGGTGGCCTGCGACTCGGAACAACACTGAGAGCAGATGGTAATATCCCATAATGTCCGCCTCCGGGTCCTGAACTCACCTTGGTGCTGCAGAGACGTAATGGGCCTCTTCTTCCATGTCAGGGTGCCTGGGGGGGTGGGGAGAGGGAGGGAGGGACAGAGAAGGAGGGAGAAAGAGGGAGAGGGAGGGAGAAAGAGGGAGAAGGAGAGAGAGGGAGAAGGAAAGAGAGGGAGGGAATGCATGCTAAGCAAAGACTCAGATCAATAAATCTAATAAAACAATTTAAAGTCCAGTTTTTGTCTCTCCAGAGGGTCTCGTGCTTCAGGCTGCATGGTGACATCATGGCAGTGACACCAGCACTCAGGTGCACACTCTGCGTCCCAGAAAACTGCTGCCCCCCGCAGTCATGGTGGGAGGGAGCAGAGTAGGGGGCCCGCAGTAAACGCCAGGACCTGGGAGAGCAGAAGCGAACCAGACACTGGCCCTCCCACACAGCCACCCAGTGAGGAGGCTGTGTCCCGGGGCTATCCCTTTCCACGTGGCCTTTCAATGTCAGCCACTGTCACTCTGCCATTCCGGCTCTAGTTGAGTGTCCCTCGTGTCACACCCTACGTGGCACCGGGTGGTGCAGGGCATCAGTGCTTGCTTTAAGGCACTGAGGCCTAGGGGCAGCGGGTGGCAAATACCCGTGGCGTGACAGCAAGTCAGGGAGGGGTGGAGTGTGGCGCCTGCCCTGGAGGGGGCTCCTCGCCTGGCGGTGCCGGCCGGCAGGACACGCTTCTGCGCCCCTGGACCCTTCTGATGGTTCATCGGGGCAGTCGGTACACATTTTCTGTTCCCTTTCTTTTCCCCTCAGAGGAAAGGGAGATTTCTCAAAAATATATTGGGCGCCCCTGGTGGAGCAGTGGCTGGACGCCGTCCACCTCCATCTGGAGGTCCCAGGTTTGTGTCCAGGGACCTGTGGAAGCCACCAAGATGAACCACTAAATAAAATAACCAAATGCTTCTTCCTTCTCTCTCTCCCTGTCTGCCTGCTCACCTTCATTCCTGTTGCACCTGTCCTTTCAAAACAGGAAAAAGGATTAGGTGTCAGGAGTTAGAGCAGGCCCGGAACCAAGTGGCACAAGAGACAGATCTGAAGGGAGGGAGTAAGGACGTGATGTGCTCTGGAGGCCTCACAGGCAGGTCAGTCGGCTCCGCCCCGTGTCACGGACACCATCGTCCGAGCCCCTTCTCTGCATCTGCCCCTGTGGCTGGGCGGTCTCTGCGACCCCCTGACCACCTAGAGTGACCTTGCCCCACCGCCCGTCCAGCTGTCTGGAAACCGCCCTCTTCTGCCTGGGGGGCCGCGAGGAAAGCGCAGGGACCGCCGGACTCCAGGCCTCCCAATCCTGTGCTCAGAGGCACCAGGGCCAGGAGGCTGCTGGCTCCGTGACTGTGAGTTCGGGGCTGGGGACGGCGCAGAGGAGCCTGCGGGCACGTGGGGTGAAACGCCCTGATCCTCAGCTGCATCCCCACCTCTCAGCATCCCGGCCTTTGGGACAGAGGGTGGCAAATGCCCCTGCCCATGGCCAGGCCCCCACCCGTCCCTGCTAAGCTCTCCAGAACCAGGTCTGCGGCGTGGCTGTGGCAGGGAGCGACTGAGCCACGCGTGGCTGGGAAGGGGCTTGACAGCACTCCAGCCATTGGCATGTTTGAGGGGGTTCTGGAATGTTCTCCCAGGCTTCCCTCAGGGAGGGAGGGAGGAGGAGGAGAGAGGAGACATGAATGGGGGAGATGGAAAGGCTTTTTTCTTCCCACAATTGCAGCCTCGAGTAGAGGAAAAGCAGTGTCTTCAGGGCCCGGGAGCAGAGACGCTGGCTCACAAATGGCGAAGGCAGTGCCTCCCGCTCGTCTGGTCACAGAGAAGGTGTTTTCTGATGGTTAATAAATCCCAGAATCCGAAACAAAAACTGTCTGGAAAACGCGGCCTCTGGGAACAGGGCCCATTCGTGTCAGGGCGCCGCGCACACCCCGCCTGCATTCCGGGGGCCGCGGCGAGAGGCAACCCGGGTGTCAGCGCGCCGGAGCCGGCGCTCTCTCTCTGGCCCAACTCCCGTTTCTTTTAAAGCCTTCAATGCGCTTTCCCAAGCCACCTGGCTTCTCGGATGCTGTGCGTTTCATCTGCCTGGAACGTTCGCACTGACGGGGCGCTCTGGAAGCGGCATCTCATGGGCTCGCGTGGCGCGGCGGGCGGGGCGCACCCGCCGGCCTGGACCCGCAGCCCTGCCGACCGCTCGGTGTCAGTTTCCGTCACAGTCGCACAGTGTCCCCCCAAGTTCAGGTATCGCAGTCCCACCCTCCCAGGGCTCAGAACATGAACTTATTAGGAAATAGGGTCTTGCAGGTGGAATTAGGAAGAGGTCACAAGGGTGGGCCCAAATGCAGTAGGACAGGAGTTCTCATCAAAGGGGACATCTGGACGCTGACACACATCTCCCTGCCCCCAACCCAGGACTCCCTTCCTCTGCCCCACCTCACCCCGCCCCACCCAGGCAGCACCACCATCTCCTTCCCACATCCCTCTCCACCTTGTCCCCTCCAGGTCAGAAACCTTCTCCGTGGGCAGGATGGCAAGTCCCCATGAGTCCAAATTCTTAGTCACCCCCCACCCACCCCGTTTCCAGCAGGCTGGCCCTTGGGTTTGCCAGGGCAGGGTCTGAGGCCACACCACGTCTGAGCACAGGAGAGGCTTTACGCAGAGTCAAAAGTGTGTCTAGGGATTTGGTTAAGTCCAAGAACATCCGGGTCTTTCCAGACAAAGGGATCTTACGCAGCCTTTTAAGTGATGCTGTCGGACTTGGTTCTATATTCAGGGACAGAAGATGTTCAGACTCCACTCCTCGGTGACAGCAGCAGGTCCTCATTAGGTACTGTCCCCCTTAGCTCTGGCAAAGCCATGTGGCTAGTGACTCATGCTGGTGACTCACCAGGTCCTCCAGCCCCGCCGTGATGGGAGATGGCCTGGCCCTTGACTCACCTGTGGAGGGGCTGCCTTCACCCAGAAATGCCAGCCCGGCTGCCACAGTCACTATCCTCTGGGGTCTCAGCCCCCTCCTCCGCCCCGGAAGAAAGCCTCCCCCTGCGGCTCCGCCATGTGTGCCCAGGCTGTCTTCCTCCAGGCTGACGGTTTGTCAAAGGCCAGAGACTGTTTTATTTCTCTTTGTGTCCCTGGCACCCAGCCCAGTGCTCGGCGAAGAGCATCGCTTCATCCGTTGTGGATGACTGCCTTCATGGATGGCCTGATGACATCTCCAGCTCCCAGGCGCGTGTCTTCTCCAGTGAAGAGAAGATGACCGGATCCTCTCCTGGGGCAGGTTTAAGTTTTAAACGTGGCAGACGTGTTCTGGACAAGAAGCAGGAATGAATGAGACGGATGTGCCCTCAAGGGCCTCCCTCGCACATTCTCCCTGTGATGCCTGCCCAGGGGCCTTGCAGCTGCTTCTCTAGGTTTAGACAAACTTAGGGGTTCGTAAACCCCCCAAGGCCTGACCCCAAGGGGGCCCACCCTCCCCAGGCCTCTCTGCAGAGAACCTGGTTTCCAGAAGCAGCTCCCTCACATCACTGGGAAGTCTCCCTAAGGTTCTGAGAGACAATTCCCTCCCAGGGGAGGGGAAGGTGAGCGCCTTGAGCCAGGCGAGACCCCCAGCGGGGGCCCAGAGCAGGCCCAGAGCACCGGTGAGGGTGAGACAGGGATTGCACCCCTTCCAGGGTTCAGGAAGGCGCCTCCTGCCAAGACTCTGGGAGCCACTAGGTGGCAGTAAAGACTGAGCCTGGACCAAGTCTAACCTTGAGAGACAAAAGGTGAGAGGCACCCCCCCCCACCCCCAACCCACCACCAGAATGTGAGGGACATGGAAGGAGATCACAGGGCTGACAGCTGGGAGCCTCATGGCTCCAGAGTTCCTTGGAAGAAGTTCCCCTTGGGCTTCATCTGGGCTCCCCACTGGAGGCTGGAGGCTTTCCTCCCTCTGAGGCTCAGGAGCAGAGGCTCCTTGCCCAGAAGGTGCCCACCTGCACTCAGGCCGCAGAAGCAGGGCAGAGCAGAGGGGCTGGGGACACAGGAGGCTGGAGTGAAGCCTGGCATCACACCTCCCAGCAGTGACCCTGGACGGTCACTTACCCGCTCCTCACCCAAGAAGTGGAGCAGAGGACAGGCCCTGCCTGGTAGGTCATCTGAGACAGTGCAGGGAGCGGACACCCAACCCAGCTCACAGCAGGTGTCATTGTCAGCAGCATCACTTAGTGGTCTTCACTCTTTGTGACCTTGGACAGGAGGGGTCAGGTGTGGAAACGGGCCGTCTCTTGCTCATGAGCAGAGTCCAGCTCTGTGCCAGGTGATCAGCGATCCTTCCCCCTGTGCCTCAGGGTATCTGTAGCTGCACCAGGCTCCCTCCCTGACCATCGACAAGGGCCCTGCGTGTGTGGTCTGGTGGGGCGTGAGGGGGGCTCCGTTTGCCTTTATCTGTGAGGATAGAAGGCAGACACAGGAGTGGTGTCCTGGAGGAGCCCAAGGTCAAAGCTAAAAAAAACAAGCCTCAGAACAGGCACCTCTGGGAGCCAGGCTGAGTGCGGGCCTCTGTGAGACAATGGAGAAGGGTTGAGCCGCTGGCAGAGATGATATGGGTCCTAGGTTGTCTGCAGCTGACTTGGGTGGCTGGTGGATGAGGCTGAGCCCTGAGTTGGGAGGGGGGTCCCTGGATCCCCTTTGCCAGGCCTGTGTGGGGTGAATCCTCCCACCCATCACGTGCTCTTTCTGTCCTGTTTCCCAGACCAAATGGCAGGATTTCAGGCCATCTTGCACCTCCGGCACCCAGACTGCTTGGAAAATGGAAGTTGCTTAAATAGAGTGATTTGGCTTCCTGCTGAATTGAAACAGCAGACACAAAAGAGTTCACTCTGTGTGATCCTTTTTCTGTGATGCTCAGGAACAGGTAAAACCCCTCTGCAGTGACAGGAATCAGAGCTTATCTGCCTCGGAGCCTGGGGCCTGGACCAGAGACGACTGGGAGAGGGCATGAGGGAACTTTCTTTCGTGAAGAAAAAACTCTAAATGTTGATAAGTGCAGGGGATACCCTGGAACACGTATTTGTGAAAAGCCATCCAATGGTGCGCCTAAGACACCTACTTTTTAGACACTAGGAAAGAAAAATTGCTTAGAAAACATAAGGCATTTCAAAGAAGAATTTGTCACTTAGTTGGCAAGGATGTGGAGAAAAGGGGACACTTTTACAGTGCTGGTGGGAGTGCAAATCGGTGCAATCCTTGTGGAAAGAGTATGGATGCTCCTCAAACATTTGAGAATAGACATTTAACATGATCTCATGATGTCACTCTGGGTGCTTACCAAAAAAACCCCAAACCTTCATTTGAAGGCTATCCACACCCCTATGTGTGTGGCAGCATATCTGCATTCACCGAGACATGGGCAGAACCCGCGTTCGCCAGCAGACGATCACATTAAGAAGTGGTCCGTATACGCAACGGAACGCTTCACAGTTACAGAAGCAAACCTGCCATTTGCGCCGGTGTGGATGGAACACGAGGGGATTCTGCTAAGTGAAATGAGTCAGAAGGAGAAAGAAAAGTACTGGATGACCCCCCTCAGAGCTGGAAGGTAAAGACAACAAAGCGACGGAACAGACTAAACCAAACCAAACCAACCCTTGGCTTCTGATGACAGAACCGAGGTTACCGGACGGGGGCGCGGCAGGGAGGGTCCATTGGACAGTGGGGGGCGGCTGGCAGAATGTGCTGGTGGGCCTGGTGTTGGCGTGTGTGTGAGAAGAATGAGCCTGCTCGTCTAAATACGTCATGTAAATCAGTTACCCCAATAAAAACGTGACTGAAAGAGAGAATTCGTCTGTTAGAGGCAAAGTGCTTCACAGATGAAGGAAACACCTTTCTCCCCAGGGTCCCCACAGCACAACCTCCATGAGCAGGACGGGCCGTGGAGGTCAAGTGTGATGGGCAGACGGGGGTCTGTTCCTGCCGCGCTCGTGCCCCGTGGGTTCTCCTTGTAGAGGAAGTTCATCGATATGTCACGGACTGAGAAGGGACAGGAATCCTAGTATTTGGTGTAGGCCCACCAGAAGGTGGAACGCAGGACTGTGGGGCCTGTTGAGGGGCTGGGGGCACCCTACAAGCCTTCAGCCATGTGCTTGCAGGAGAGGCTGTGGTGATAATGGGGTGCTCAGTGCTCAGAGACAGAGGCTTCTCTAGAGGTGCTGTTGTCATAGAGACTCCTTGCTGAGATTGGTGGTGGGGTCAGAGTTGACGGTGCCACCTGCCTGGAGGGGGCGCTGTGTCTGACCCTGGGTGGGGAGCAGAGAGTCACCTTCCACAGCAGGTCTATTTGCTTGAACGGGGGCGGCATGTCTGACCTCCGCTGCCAAGCACGCAGGGACTGGGCTCTGGCCCGGCTGAGGAAGCGTCTTGACAAGGGTAGATGTGTGGATGCCGAGGAGGTCTGGCTTCAGGATGCAGGATGTGGGGCTTTCCTGGAACCCCAGGCCCCAGCGACAGGGTCACTCCCATCATCAGTGCTACGGGATGGACAGGCACATGCAGGTGTTCATCCAAAGTGGACGAATGCGTTGAAGACAGGAGAGATGGGCAGGCTTGGGAGGCCGAACCTGAACCTGAGCCTTTCAAGCAGCCCTGGTGGACTGCCTGGAGAGGGTGCGGGGGCTCGAATCTACCCAAAGGGCAGCTTCCCGCGGACAAGACTTAGTGTCCGCACAGACTCCAGAGACCCAGAGCTGGCTTGTGAAGTGACTTTTTAAATCATCTTTAGATCTAGCAACCGACTCTTTGGACAAAAACCAAACCAAACCAAACCCAAAACATGGCCACCACCATGATGGATATTCTTTACCACCTTGCAGGGCGTAAATACTTCCATGGTGTCTGATTTCACTCCATCCTGTGACTGAGCTACAATCTACCATCCTAGCATGTCCACCAGAGAAATACGACAGACATAAATAACCCAAGAGCATAAATCATAGTAAAACAGAGTCGCAAGGCTTGAACAGTGTCTTTTTAGATAATGTGTGTCATTGTAAAATTTATATAATTCATTTTTAAATTTATTTTTATTGTAGTAATTCTTCTCCATGTTAAAATAATTTCCCATGTATAGGTTCCCATTCCTCAGATCTATGTCAGAACTCCCTGCCCTCCACCGCATCACCATTTTTCTTCACCAGTGTCCCATGGGCTCCGCCACCATTCTCCCCGCTCCCATTCCCTTTTGGTCACCTCAGTTCTGTTGCAAATGTTCCAGGGTTGGTTATGTTTCAACTGTTCCTTTGTCTATTCACGTTCCACCTGAGTGAGGTCATCTGGTCTCTATCTTTCTTCTTTTGACTTGTTTCACTGAGCATCATCCCTTCTCGTTCCCTCCACGTTGATGCAGATGACAAGGCTTCATCTCTTCTAAGGGCTGTGCAGTGTTCCACTGTGTATATGAACCACATCTTCTTCATCCATTCATCTGAGGTTGGGCACTTAGGTAGCTTCCAGTGCTTAACCATACATAATTAATTTTTAAATGAATGTCCGAGTTTAATAACTGGTTGCCAAAAGTCAAAAAAAGTGAACCAGTTGGAGCTGGCTTGGAGCCCACGGTTGAGACCAAATCCAAGAGAAGCAGCAGACAAGTGGCTGGGAGCTGGGAGCTGGACAGCAGCCAGGTCACTGGGAAGGCCGGGTGAGGAGAGTTCTAAGGAAATCCTCCACTCCACGAGCACAGCGCCCTGGGCATCAGGAGATACCAGCTCCCAGGAGGTAGGCGTGTAACTTCTTTTCCAGTGGGGCTTTGTTTTGTCTTTTTGGTCTGAAAGGAAAGGTGCAGGCAGGGGCAGGCAGGCAGGGAGAGAGAGGGGGAGGAAGCATTTATTTATTTTATTTAGTTGTTCATCTTGGTTGTTCCCAGGCAGAGATTGACCTATGAGTCACGAATAGATGAAATGGTTGTGGTTTTAAGCCGCTGAGGTTTAGGGTTGTTTTTCCCACAACAATTGATTGTGGATGCAGCAATCCAAAGGGCTTGTATGAACTTGGGGTTCCCAAACTTTGCCAGGCATTAGAATCACTCAGAAAGGCTATAAAAATGTAGTTAAAAAATAGCATTTCAGGTTGAACCTAGATAAAATGTTATTACAGAAAATCATGTGCTTTTCGTTTTGTAAACAAATAGGAATTTTTACTTAGGAAATCATTTCCTTAGGGATTTACATTAGGTATTGTTAACTGCATCTTCTGTTCAGCTGCGGCGAAGCCCTGGTAATGACACCAGCTAACACGACAGAGCTGCTCCAATGCAGTTCGCTGAGGCTGACACCCAGCATTTCTGATTCAGTGGTTCTGGGATGGGTCCATGAATCTGCGTTTCTAGTAAGTTCTCTGGGGATACTGACTGCTGGTCTGGGTACCACACTTTGAGAACCGGGTCAATGGGGTGGTGGGAATCCTATGTCCTTGGCTAATGATTGGCTGCGGGCTGAGCACGTGACACCTTTTGACCAATGAGTGCTGAGAGGAAGTCCGCGGAAGCACTTCCGGAAGGGTCGTCATCCTTCCTTCCTGTGGATGCTGCTGTGTCTGGAGCATCTGTGCCCTCTAACCCAGGGAGGGGCCAGCCTGGGGCCTCTGGGAAGGCAGAGCAGGGAGAGAAAGAAGCGGCCTCCCTGTGACGCCGCTGATGGCACACACCGATCTGCTCCCTGCCCTTCTTCCCCAGCTCCTGGGTGGAAACAGCAAAACCCCTCACTGATAGAGCCACACGGCTTCAGGGTCTCGGTCAGCACAGCTGAGTGCTTCCACGCAAACGCACATGCACGCAGTCCCCAGCACAGCCCACCTAGGTCTCCTCGGAGCTTTTCACCCGCAGACAGAGGTGTGAGGACCTTGGGATAGGAGGGGGAGAGAACAGCACCCTTTCTCCTTGTTTCCCGGTCAGACGATGGGCCACGGGGCCACCTGACAGCCAGTTTTAAGGGTGCTCGGACTCACCTGTGGGTGCACCCCTCCCCGCCAGTTAAGTCTCCCAGAGACGGAGGACTCTGAGTTACTAGGAGATTGGAGCTCTTTTAGGTTCCCATGGAGCAAGGTGAAGAAGTGGGGGCTGTGTCCTAACCAATTTCATGTGGGGAGACTGCCTCACAGTCTTGGAGGAGAATTCAAAGGGACTTGGGCTCCCGGGTACAGCTTGGGGGACAAATAACCCAGGTTACTGGAGTGGCCTTGCCAAAGTATCAGCTGACCCAGTGGTCTTTGGATGTGTTGTGAGCAGGATGCTAGAACCCGAGGAGCTTGGCCACTGTCCAAACCTGCCGCGGGACACTAGGTCTTGTTTCTTTGAGGCCTGGTCTAAAAATAAAGAAGAAAGTCCAAAGTCTTCAGCAAAGGCCAGAAACACATCATGACTCAAGTCCCTTCTCCGACAGCAGAGGTCCTGGAACAGGGAAGCTCAGGGAGCAGGGAGACCGGGCGGGAGCTCACAGCTCGGCTGCCGTGCTCAGGGACTCCGTGCAGGGCGGCGCGCGGACAGCGAGCGGTGACCACGCCGGGAAGGGATGCTCTGCTTGAAAGGAGTCATGAGTGTGACTTTGCTCTTTTTCTTTTCTTTTCTTTTTTTTTTTTGTGATGGTGATATCATTTACATAACATAAAATGACCATTTTAGAGTGAACCCTTCAGTGGTGTTTAGAACATAAGGCTGTGCGGTCACCACGTCGAACTAGTTCCAAAGCATTTTTATGGCCCCAAAAGGAAGCCCTGTACTCATTAAGCTGCCATTCGCCTCCCTCGCCCTCTTGCAGCAACCGCCAATCTTCTCTCCGTGAACTTACTTGCTGCAGGTATTTCGTATAATGGAATTACAGACTACGTGACCTTCGCCCTGGCTCCTCTCCAGCACAGTGGTGTTTACCAGGCTCATCCATGTGAGAGCAGGCCCCAGTGCTTTCTGCCTTTTAGAGCTGAGCGAGATTCCACGGTGCGGAGAGACTGCATTTGGCTTATCTATGCATCATTGGAGGGATTTCAGGTCGTTGCCACCTTTTTCTGGCCTATTCTGGATAATGCTGCTCTGAACGTTCACACATATGATTTGTCTGGATACTTGTTTTCCTTTCTCTGGGCCTAGTTCTGAGGAAGCACAGCGTCTTACAGGGTGACGCTAACGCGCACGGACACGCACACGCTCACACCGGTGCCGGCACACGTGTGCAGCGCCCACCTGACCCGTAGATGGGGGCCTGGGAAAACGTTCCCACTCTCACACAGCAGCTGCTGTACGAGGGCTGGGGTGACATGAACTCCCAGGCGCTTGCCTCCTGCAGCCTCCCGCACTAAGTGGAAACAGGAATTTCTCCCTGGAAATGGTCAAATAAATGACGGTACCTTCGGAAGGTGGACTGCAGCGCAGCCATTAGACTGTTTCCAGGGTGAACGGCTTTGGGTCCCGCAATTACATTCCACACGAAAGGCAGGAAGCAGAAGAGTAATATGCTAGAATCACCATTCTGCTAAAAATCCGTGTGCAGAACTGGAGAAGAACTGGAGAAAAGGCATTATGGGACAGTGCACTTTCTTTTCCTTCCTTGTGATTTCCTCCCATACTCATCCTCAACATTGGAAACATCTGGAGGATTAAATGAGTTCATGAATTTGAAAGACTCAGGGTGGAGGCTCGCTGAGTAGTAAGCGCCAGGGAGGTATTTGCTCTCATTATCGTGATGTCTGCTTGAAATCAGACAGGTTTTTCAAGAAAAGAGACTTCTTTCTTCCTGCCCATCCTTGGGGTCAGAGCATGTGCCTCTGGGAGGACAGCGGTGTCCAGACAGTTCTCCACCCCCCAAGCACTGGTCCCTGAAAGGGATGAGAATTCTGCAGCCCTTCCCAGGCCCACCCAAAGGGAAATCACCGTCCAGTCTAGAAATTCTGAAAATCGGCTTTGAAGTGCTCTCAGCAGCGTGGTACCAGATGAAAGGTATGAAAGGTATCAGGTGGCACCTGGCTGGAGTCCAAGGTGACCCCTGAACCTGGCTGGAGTCCCAGAGGAGGTATTGTTTCCAGGTATCCAGGGGGTCTGCCCGCTGAGAAGCACCCCAATGCTGGTGTCTTCCTCCAACACCCAAGACTCAGGGAGGAGAAGGGCCAGCAGAGGACAGGAGCGGAGGGGGTGGGGGGGTGGTACTTATCTCCCTGCCCCCACCTCCTTCAGGATCCTGAAGGCACCTGCACGCTGCACCCCAGGTGTCCAGATGCTGTGTCTATGTGACTTTGCCACAAGGGGGCGCTCCGGGCTCTGCCAGGCACTTCCAGGTGCTGCTGTAAAGGAAAAAGAAGGGAAATCATGATGGTTTTCTTCCACGGCGAGGGTTGATGTTTCAGATGCAGAGGGTCACTCATCACACCGGGGTGAAGGATGGGTTTGGAAGGATTTCTCTGTCTGGTGCCGGGGGATGGATTCCCTTCCTGAGAGCAGCACCTGGGTGAGCTGGGAGGCAGGAGGCAGAGACCCGGGGGGCCAGAGGGGCCCATGGGCAGAGGCCGGAGCTGGCCCCTCCCCAGCCCCAGCTGCTGCCCGGAGGCCCAGAGGGCAGCCAGTGAGCGCACAGGCCGAGGCAGCCCCCGCTACAGGAGGGCTGGCAGCCTCTGCTCAGGGTTGAACCTCAGCCTCATCTGCCAGGCCAGGGAGGGCCCTGGGCCCGTGTGCGTGCGCGTGCGAGTGCGCGTGCGCGTGCGCGGTGTATGTTCCAACTAGCCCCAGAATGCCTGGCTGGTGGGCAGGTGGAGGACGTTTTCGCCTGGACTTTCCGAACTGAAGTTTGACCTCGTCTGTGCTGTGAGATACCTGAGCCTGGAGCTTGTGAACACATGTGCACCCACAGGGCACACAACACACATGTTCACAGGCAGACACACAGAGCCACACCCACACACGTATGCACACACAGGCACACAGGCACAGATGCACATAGGTGTGTATACACCCTGATGATGCAGAGACAAACACACATGCACACACAGAATTACACACGGACACACTATACACACAAACACATGACTCACGTGTGTGCAAACACACACACCTGCACACGTGCACACCAGTACACGCAGAGACACACACACAAGTACCTCTACCTGTTGGAGATTCTGTAACAAGACTCTGGTCTAACAGACACTGAGATGGGTGCAGCCGACAACCAGGCTCGGTGACCGCTCAGCAGGGCTCAGTCATGACTGGAGCAGAAACACGGCAACTGGCCCACTGACACCCTGGAAGTGGCCCTCATCGCTCCTCAGGGGCTGTGCTTTTCTGGGCACTCAGTCCAGCCGGGAGCCAGTCTCGGGAAGGACTGGGTACCCAGGGTCTGGCTGGAGGGACTGGCAGGCCGGGTGGGGTCCAGACCACCCAGAGAGACAGAAAGGAGGAAGACCCTGCCCTCCCGTAGGCCTGCACGGCTATGACCTCTGGCTCTGCTCTGTGACTTTTTCAACCTTGGACACAGCTGGAAGGTTTCCGCTTTGCCCTGGGGGTAGGAGGCCACCACCGCCCGGGTGCTCTGACCACTGGCTTCTTGGTCAGGGCCGAGGGGCTTGGAGAACAGCCTCCTGAAGCTTCTGCCGGAAACCCTTCCCACTCAGCTCCCTGCTCAGATTCTGCAGTCAGAACAGCCTGGGGTGTCCTCGCTCAGGCCCCCTGGCCCCCTTCCCCTCCTCTCTGTTTTCCATGAAAGTTAACCTTCTCTGCCCCCTCATCCTAGGAGGCCCTTTGGTGAGAAGGCATAGAGAGGCCAAGTCCATCTGGGAGGACGCTGGTTTTCCAGGGGGTTTGTGGGAGCGAGGCCTCCCTGGGCCTGGGCCTGGGGAAGGAGGCCGGGAGAAGTGTCTCCCGGTTGGATGGGGATTCGAGGTGAACAGCAGACAACCCAGTGGGGATGGAAGGGTTACTGGCAGTGCCTGCTGGACTTGGGGAGCACAGGGCAGGCCAACAGTAAGACTTTCTGTCCTCTCCCACCGTCCTGCAGCTGCAGGGATGCCTAGGGTTACAGGCAAACAGCAGAGATGTCGCTTGAGCAGCCTGGGAGTCCGAGGCCCCGATCCCAGGCCCCTAGGTTTCCCTGGGCTGCTCTGCTCCAGGCGGGGACTGGGGGGGCAGAGGTGGGACTGGGGGTGTCCATGCCTGGTGGACAGATGTCCCCTCCATCTGCCCAGCTATTCACCCAGAAGATGATGCCCCTGGAGGGACCTGCCGTGCAGTCCCCTGGCCGCCCTTGTCGAGTCCCCCTTTGGGGCTCAAGAGGAAGCCTGGGCTCCCTTAGAGGGGGCTCTGTCCTGAGACCGTCTCCTCGGGCGCTGCTGCAGCACAGACCCCGCTTGGCCCCAGTCCCTAGCGGTCACAGCAGAGCAGGGCTCGAGCGCAGGCCTCTCTGACTGCAGGGTCCAAACGCTGCGGCCCTGAGGTGCTGGAGGCTGGGGTGAGGGTGCTCGCCTGTGGCCAGACTGTTCTAGAGACTTCCTCTGTGTCGCTTCTCTAGACCTTCACAACCGGCGAGCAGGACGCACCTTGTATCTCAACTTGCGGGCGAGGAAACTGAGTCACATTTCCGGACAGAGGGCTGGAAAACGAGCATTTCAGGTGCAGAGGAGAACAGGACAGCCCGGCGCGCTAGTGCCGCTGACACTGACCAAGCGGAGGTGTTCCCGGGGCTGCGCGCATGCGGGTCCCGGGGCTGCGTGACACGGGCCATCGCTGACCCAGGAACCCCAGACACGCAGCTGCTGGGGTGGGACGGGGCTGCCAGTGGGGACAATCGCCTATTTGGACCTTCGCTGTAGCCCCGGGACCCTTTAAGATAGAGGAGGGTGCACTCATCTCCCTCTCCCAGCAGCATGTTCCTACTGCCGTGGGAAAAACAAAATTCATTCATTCTTTCGTTTACGAGCAGGCAGGAAGGAGGAGAGAGGAGGAAGTACGTATGTGTTCATTTGGTGGTTCCCCTCCGCCCGGGTCTCTAACTTGGGTCCCGGGTCTCGCCGTAGACTGTGTCTAGTCACCAGGGCACGCCCAACATCGATACTTCATGCCACATGAAACAGAGACCCGGGGCACTACTTCTGTCCATCGCGGAGGTGGCGGTGTGAGGTCTGAAATGTAAGCCCAGATGAGACGCGGCAACCGGAAAGGGCGGGGCTTCCATGGCCGGCCCGCCCACCGGCCTCTCCGACTTTGCACCTGCGGATGGCGCTCAGCCCCACACTACTGTCTGGTCAGGACCCAGGGCATAGTCCCTGCCAGTCCAACGTAGCAGGCGTCGGTTCTCCACCCTCCCTGAGCTATTCAGAAAAACTCATCACAACCCGCCAGGGAGCCAGGGTCACCCTGCCCTTGGCTCCCGCAGCCCAGAGCTGTTGTTCACTCCCTTCCAGAGGAAGGCAGGGCCCACCGCCGGCAGTGAGTGTGTGTGAGGGATCAACAGCCACACGCTCATGTGACCAGTGACAGGTGTCCTGTGTTCAGTCTTCCCCTGTGACCCAAGGGCAGGAGCCCTGCATCTCCAGCTGCTCAGGAGTAAGTGAGAAAACAGACAGGACTGGAGACAGGACGGCAGGTGGGGGCTCTGATGGGACAGAGCTGAGCAGAGAGGTGAGAATGACTGGGACCACAGAGTGAGTGAGTCCAGAGAAGGGGAGATAGGAGAAGGTTCGGGTGGAGGGACCAGACCAGTGTGGGAGGACTTGCAAGGAGGGCAGTGGTGAGAGTCCCTTGACTGGGTTCTGCAAGGGGATTGAGCAGAGAATGCTCGTTAGCAGCAAGAACCAGAGCTGTGTCAGGGCAGGGCCTGTGCCAGGGCCTGCATCTAACTTTTAACTCTTGTCTTCAGAGCCCAGTGATATCATCTCCCTTTACGGACAGGGACACAGAGGCCAGAGGACACCTATGGACACCAGGCAAGTGGAGGATGGAGTCTGGTCCTAAACCCACATCTGGCTGGCTGCAAAGACTCCACAGCTAAGCTCTGGCCATGCTGCCTCCCGGAGGTGACGGGAGGACAGTTCCGTGTGGCACTACCTGGCCCATGGCCCAGAGACTCTGCACATCGCCCGCCCACCCCGGCCCCAGGTCTTGAACCCGGGTTCTTGAGATGTATGTGGACTCTGCCTGCTAGAGGCTGCAGACCTAACCGCTAAGCCACCAGGGAGCATCAGTATGAGTTACTTTTTTTTTTTTCAAATGTCCTTTCCCACTTTAGTTTTAAGTTAACGGTAATGTTAATGTGTCTGTAGTTGAAAACATTCAAGTAATAACAAAAACTACAGTCCCACCTCCACCCTGGCCCCACCCTCAGTCTTGGGACAGCCTCCTAGAACCCTTACATCTATTTCTTCTGGGTTCTGTCTCCATGGTTCTAAATGCTACCCTATCACTGTTTATTTCTTAATTCATAAAGTTTAGCTATTTTCTATTTTTTCCTACTCTAGAAAGTGAGGATAGCACTCTGATACCCCAATTTCCACCCTCTAGTCTTTCCTGCAATCCTCCCAGTATGGTAATCTTGCCTTTTCTGTTAAATACATCGTCTTCGCATTATCGATTTAGCTTTTGATAATGTTTTCCCAAATGCTTTGAAAAGGTTTCTGGTTCCCTTCAGTAGTACTTTCCAAAAGTTCGCAGACATTCTGTGATGTATCTGTTTCACTCTTCTTGGCTATCTGTTCCTTTTTGCTCTGATCTGTAGCCATCTTCTCCACCACCCTTCCCTTCTCCAGCATTCTGGAACTTCTTCTCGTTCTTTTCCTGTTCCTTGGATTCTGCATTTTCCTGTCACTTGATTTATGTCCTCATGTTGCTGGGGCACATCCTTCAGTGGCTTCCGCAGAAAAAGTGAGTTGGAGGCAATATCCTGGTGACTCTGAAATCCTTCTTTCTAGAGGGTCCTATTCTGTCTGGTCTTCACACTGGCTCCCTTGATCATCCAAAGAGACAGAATCCAGAACTAAATCTCAGACCACAGCCAGGCAAGTTCCAGGGGTGAGAGAGAGGGAGAAGCAGTGGTCATCAGCCTCCAGAGGAGCCTGCTGCTTGCGCCTGTCCAGGGTTCATGCTGACTGGTCTGGCCTCTGTGTTCCCAACCAGGCTGCTCAAGCGCACATGGCTAATCTCATGGGGGATCTGGAAGGGGTTGCTGATTGGGTTCTAGCCTGGGGGCCACACTTGGGACAGCCTCACATTCCGTGTGGTCACTGTTTCCCCCAAAACCCTGAAAGTCTTTGTCTGCAGAAAAGAAAACATGTCCTGTCCCCAGGCAGCCTACTTCCCCTCCAGATCTCTCTCTGCTGTGTCATAAGTAAGTCATGAGGAAAGGCCCTGAGCTCAGAACCAGAGGCCTAGATTTGAAACTCAACCCCAACAGCCATGCACACTCACTCACCTTCACTTCACACATGAAGGTCACAGAAGTTCAGAGAGCAATGCATGCTTCCCCGGGTCACGTACCAAGGAAAACACAGATGAAAGGGTCTTTATGGTTTTTAAACACCAGACTTTGGAATTATTACTCTCGATGGATATAAATTCCTGGGGGTTTCACCTGTTAGTTCATTTGCCAAGTTGCTGAGCATTTCAGCTCAGTTTTATCCATGTGCAGATGCTTGCAGAATTGACTATCTTTCTTAGAGCCCGAGGGAGCCAGAGTTTCTAGGGGCTCATATGAAAACAAAAAAGATTGAAGTGTTTAGAGCAGTGGTCCAACCTCAGTGAATATCAGATTTACCCAGGGAGCTTTTAAAGACTCTGCCACCCCAGCTGCACCCCAGGCGCATTAAATCAGGCTCCTTGGAACTCTGTCCTACTGTCCATATAGTTTAAAGCTCCTGAGGATTCCAGGGTGCAGCCAGGCTTGAGAAGCCTCTGCCCCACAGTGCCTTAATGGTGGTTCTCACCTCTAGGAAACTGGCTCTGCCTGGAGGACCAAGGGGAGCGACGTCACCTCCCTGCCGCTTGTTCTGCCTCCGCAGCTGCTACTGGCATTTCTTTCCAAACCATTCCCTGCCGTGGTCCCGCCAGGGCACCAGGCCTTGCAGATCCGGGGTGAGAGCTCAGCTGGAAGGCTCTCCTTTGGCACAGTGGGAGGGGTGGGCTGGGGGCCACCTTCCTGAATGAGTGACCGCCAAAGGAACGGGGGCTGGGCCCTTTGCCCACCGGAGTATGGAGGTGGCCTGGACTCTGGTGATACTCAGAGACAGAACATGGAGGGTGTCATCCCCACTCACATCTTGTGATGGAGGGTGGTCTTCAGAGTGTAAGACAGGAGCTTTGCTCCTGGACTGAGAGTAAGGGATGGGCTTTGCGATCATGGAGGGATCTCGCTGGCTGGCCGAGACAGACCTGGCTTCCTGTCCCAATGGAAGGAGGGCTCCCACTAATGGGATGCAAATCCTGTCATGCCTGATGTGGGGACAGCATAGCTTAAAATGTAGAGGGCAGTATGCAGGTGTATGAGTAGAAAAATAACTGGCAGAACTTGGGACATTTGTGTCTGGGACACACCCCTAGGTGCTCCAAGCAGGTGATCTGGACATGCCCACAAAAGGCGGACCCCAACCCTCATATTATATATATGTATATACATATACAGGAATCCATTTTGCCTGTGTGAGAGGCAGGCAGGCAGCTTAGGTCTCGCACACGCACGTGTGTGTTCTCTTGATGGAAACTTTCCAACCCCGCAGGGCACCTCAACTATGTATTTCTGCTTTAAAAAAATGTGCTGTGTTCCTGACCAAATGGCTCTCTCCATGAATTCTTTCCAGACGGATCCAACGTCTCCTCAGCAAGTCTCAGCTCCCTCCCCCCACATCAATGCCCACGTCTCTGGAGGAGGACAGGCTTGGGCAGAGCAGTGGGGCCTGGGTTTCACTTCCCGACATCAAGATGACACTATCCTGGGATGAGGTGTAAACAGCTGGATTCGCTCCCCTGAATTAACGGTGTAACGACCAGGCACTGCTGAGCTGCCAGATTCCAGGATGAAGGCCGCAGCCCTGGCCACCGAAACCTCCCCCTGGTACCATGCCCGCGAGCTGGACCGGGCTCAGCTGGTGGGTTCTGTGCCAGCGTTTCTGTCACTCACCGCTAACCTCAGACTTTGCATGGGGTTCCCCCACCTGTCAAAAGGGGTGATAACTGTCGTACTTGACACACTTTGGTGAGGTCAGCAGAGCATAATGCGACTGAGTTGGCTTTCCAAACACTCCACGGGCTTTAATCACAGGTGGAGGTCCCTCTGGCTCCGTGGTTCTAGGAAGCTGTGTGGCAGCCCACCCCCGCAGGAGCTGGAGAGGGAGAGGGGGGACCCTTTGGAGGCTGCACTGGCTGAGCACACAGAGTGCAGAGGACCAGGCGGGAAGAGGGGCGGTTTCGACTTTTATGGCAGTCTGGGAGCTTGAAGCCCTCAAACCCATCATTCTCCAAAAGCTTTTAATAGTCCTTCAGAAGCACCTGTCTTCGCAGACCCACACATCACAGCTACCTGGCTAGACGGAGCTCATTAAATCATGAGCTAATGCAGAGGCTAATTAAATGTTTCTGACACTCGTTGCCATCTGCTGAGGTTGGAGCGAAGTTGGAAAGTTCCGTGTGTTTCATTAAAGACTTCAAGTCACCGCCGCCCCGTGGGGCTGAGGTCTTGCGGTTTGTACCCCAGAACTAGTGAAACGCTGTAAGTAGACAGATCCGATCCCTAAATGATTTGCATTTTAAGACAGAAGCTGTGGGGATTATTACAAAATCAGTTAGTTTAAAAAAAGAGCAAAGATTTGAAGTCATTTATTAGTGTTCACGCATTTTGTCCCAGAGTGGTCTCGGCGGATATTTGAGACTCCGGAACTGTATGGCTTCCCCTTCTCACTGACAGCAGGAAGGAGAATCTGTGAGATTAATTATGGACACTGATTTCCTCTGACATCAGATGAATTCCTCAGGATCTGAAGAATCCTGGGGAGTTGGGTTTGGAAAATTGATCCACTGGCTTATCCAAAGCAGCCCTCTTTCTCCTCTGGTAAACTCATGGAGTATTCATTTTCATGGTTGAAAGGAAGTGGGTGATTTGTCATTATGTTCCACACCAGCCCCCCACGCCCCGCCAAATTCCCTTTCTCCCCAGATACAGCCTAAACCTCCCTGTTCATTGATTTTCATGTTTAGATGTTGTGGGGGTTTTGTCTGGCTTTTTAAGGAAGAGTACAGGCCGGAATGATGGCAGTAGGCAGGTAGGCAAGAGGAAAGAGGAAGAAGAAGCACCGTTATTTTATGTCCATTTAGCTGTTCACACTGGTTTGCTTCCCCTGGACCCGGGACTTAGATCTAGTTGGGTGTGCCCTGCGCTCCTTTGGAGGCGATTGACCAACCACCACTCCACCAAGATGCACCTGATTTTCATGTTTAGATTGAGATCTAGGGGAAAGGAATTAGAAGCTCTCCATTCAGAAAGATCAGTGTGTCATTCAGAGTAGGGCGTCTACTTTTTCCTTAATGATTTGTGAGGGCTCTTGATATAGCCTGGCTCTAACTCCAAGCCAAAAATCCACATCGCATGTATATTCTCCTACACTGTGGGTTGTCATCCCCTAAATATAATCAACAGCTGCCATACTGCAGAAAAGAGAGAGAGCCAGGCAGTGTAGACCACTGATAAAGACTACATCTAAAGCAGTCTCCCCAACACATCAAACTTGAGTCTGACCAAGACGCTTCATCGAAGTAACCATTCACAGGCAGTATGGCAGATGGAGGAATCCGTTAAACTGACCCACAGGGTGAATGAATCAGCCTATAGTAATCTCTACAGGACCAATGATTCTTCTTTTAACAAATGAGCTGCAAAGAAAATTGATAAATTCGGCAGAACCATGTCAAGAGAGTACAATGTTTGAGACTTATTTGAATCCTGATTAAAGTAAGACTGCAAAAAAAAAAAAAAATGAAAACATTTAAGACATTTGAACACTGCCTGGATGTTTGATGTTATGGAGAAATGAGGTTATTTCTTAAAAGTGTGATAATGGTGTGTATGTGTTGTCTTTGTGTTTTAAGAGTCCTTCCCCTTTGGAAAGAAGATGGAAATGCCTAAGGATGGTACTGGGGCTTTGCCTGACTATAATCTTATGGGGAGGCAGTAACTGGAGATAGGATGAAACTGAACTGAGCAAGGGTAAATGTAGATAATTATGGAAGACGGTCCACAGACAGTCATCATAGTATCTCTGTGTAAACGGATGAACTTTTCTCAATTCAAAAGGGTTTTAAAGCAAGCGGTTTGCTTTAAGCCAGGGTGTCAGATGAAGCATCACCCAAGTCTTGAAGCTTGAGGCAGCAGGACTGTGACTTGGTTCCCTGTCGTCACATGCCATGTACCCTTCACATCCAGCCCCACGGTGCTGCGTGCCCCTTGACAGTTCCCTCATTGCACAAGAATAGTGTGGAATCTTCTGGTTGCCTAGAGATGGCTGGTGGTGAATCGATCCCTGCTCCATAGCACAGTAGTCAAATATTGATTATGTGGGTGCTTTGGAGATTTGACTCTCAGGATGAAATTTTTTTCCTGAGTAATTCATCAAGGCCATGACAGGGAAGGAGACAAGACATGGAGAAGAAGGGCTGGTATCAGGTGAAGAAACTGATGCCAAGAAAGTCAGTGCTATCCCTGAGTACTCAGCCTTTGAGACCTCCTTTCCAAGACCTTCCAGAAGGGCTCGCTCCCAATTCAGCACCTCTGCTGCGGGACAGCGCCCCGAGCGGCCCGGCTACAAAGGGTTAAGTCTTCACTGCACCGCCCATCACACCAGGCGGGTTCAACAGGTTAACACATAATGTTGGGGGGTGGCGGGGCAAGACCACAGTCTGCAGCTTGGCATTGACCAGTTGACTTGAATGCCTGAGCTAGCTTTGCTCAACTGATAGCCATATTGAAAAGCAATCTGGGGTGTCTGTTTGCTGGGAGCCTGGGCAAGTTAAGGGGTCTGATTCCATGTAACAAGATCCTCACTTCTGGAAAAGCTGCAGAATTTCATGTTCTTCTTAGGGGGTGATTAGCAATGCCCACAGCGACCCATTTCATATTCAAAGGAAAAGCTAGGGGGAATGTGGAAAGAAAGGAAGATTGTTGAATTAACTATTCTTGCTTAAATTCAGTGGTGTGGGCAAGAGGGCCAGCCCACCCACTCACACGTACTTCACCCCATGGCTCACACCACACCTACTGACATTGCATTGGTCAAAGCAAGTCCCAAGGTCAGGCTCACATGAGTGGGGCAGGGAAGTCATCTTTGCTGGGTGATTATTTCATTTCTCACACCCTACACTGAAAGGTGATCCGTATTCCACCTGGACCCTGACCAACCGTGCACATTCCAGTCAGCGGCCACACAGGCGGGGTCAGCTCTGGCCCTCCTGCCTCCATGGCTCCCTGAAGGGGAGGAAGTAGGTAGCTGATGCAGGAAACCAGAGACTGCTGGCTGCCCTTGTGGGGCTGAGGGAGCCTCTGGAGGCTGTGGAATGTGGGTGCAGTTTTCTTGAGCTGCAACGGTTTGCAGCATTGAAAGTTCTGTGTGTGTGTGTGTGTGTGTGCACTCTCCCTCTATTTATAGACTCCTGAGGGAGCGGCAAGAAGTAAGGCTCCATCTCCACCAGGCCAAGAAGGCAAAGGATTGTCAAGCCTGCCAAAGATGTACCAAAGATGCAGTCGTGTTTGCACAAAGCTCTGGTGTGTAGTATAGACTGGGAAGAGCAAAGAGACTGAAATTAAAACACAGGCTGGTGAGTTGCTAAATACAATGCTTTCTGGGCGGTGTCAGCAGCTGCTTAAATTCTAGAGCGTGGACTAGCAGGCACTTCCATTCACTGGCACAGCCACGGCACCGGGCTTTGGCGGGGAACTGGCACTGTGACTGGGAAGGCAGACACCCACATCCCACAGATTCTGAGGCTGCTGCAAATAGCAGCTGGCTGGGAGCAGCTGGCTGGGCCTCAGAAAGTGGGGGTGCTCGTCTTCCCCTCCCTGAAAGAAAGCGAAGCAAAGTGACACAGAGGAGCCGGGCCCCTTCTCTGCCTCCTGCCTGCCTGGGTGCCATTTCTCCAAGTGCAGGGCAGTGACAGGATGACGTCACCTCTGGAAGTGGTTGGGGAGGGGCCCGCAGGATGAATTAAATCTTGGAATATATTTAGGCCAAGAAGGAGTAGCCGGGGATTCTAGGCTCAGGGAAAAAGCAAGAGGGCACAAGAAGTCAAATACCAGAACCGTTTCTCTATCAGTCTACTGCATCCTCGCCATGGGAATGCTGTCTAACAAGCCTCCAAACAGTGGCTCCGGGCCACAGCCGTCTCCTCTTCCTCAGGTCTGCGGGTGACCAGGGAAACTACATCTCACTGATTCACTTGGGGACCTGGGCATGGCAGCTGCCTTCCGTGAGTCCTTCTCTTGGTGGTGGCAGAAGGGCATGAGACAAGTTCAAATGCACAGAGCTTTTTACACCTATGACTGCATCACGCCTGCTCACACGTGGGGCCAAAGTGGGTCACATGGCCAGGCCTAAAGCCGAGGGGCAGGGAGGGACATCGTTGATGGATCGGGGCCAACACTTCCATCTACTGCTGAATATCTACAAGCCACGGGCTGGCGTGGGAATGCAAGCTGGGTGGGAAGGAAGCGGCATTGACCACACAGGCCAAGCATAACAGCTGAAGCCATGGGGCGCCATACAAGGAGCTCGGCTTCCCTCTGGGTGAGGGGGTGCATCTCGGCCATGCAGGCTGCACTAAGGAAAGACCGCAGACTGGGTGGCTTCACAAGCTGACATTCATTTCTCGTAATTCTTGAGGCTGGACATCGAGGATAAAGGGGCTGGCTGATCTGTCCTTGGAAAGGCTTTCTACCTGATGTATCGATGGCCCCCTCTGGCTGTGCTCTCGCATGGTGGACAGAAAGAGCCAGTGGGCTCTCTGGGGTCTCTTCTCAAAAGGGCCTAATCCCATCATAAGGGCTCCACCCCCATGACCACATCTAAACCCGTCACCTGCCGAAGCCCACCTCCAAATGCACCACGAGGCTGAGAGCTTCGACAATGCCACTTGGGCCGCAGCAGAGCGGTGAAGGGTTCTGAGCTGCAGGGTGGCGTGACCAGGTCTTTTGGAACGTTGCCCTAATAATGGTGCAGCGGAGGCTGGGGCGGGGTGACCCCGGTGGCGGTGATGTTTGCCCACTTCTGCTTGGACGGGTCTGAAGCAGCCCGTGGTCATCAGAGCAGCATCAGGAGGCAAAAGGCACTGTTTGGAGGAAAACGCTGGCAGCAAAAGCGGGAATGGCAGGAGGTGGGCGTCACGGATAAGTGGTGGGAGCAGCCAGGGCGGATGCCTGGGTGTCCAGCCCCAGCCTATCCGGAGGCAGCGGAGGAGACGCTGATCTAGGAGGAGGAGGAAGGCGCATCTTGGTGGCCGCGCCTCGGCATGGCAGACACCCTCCTTCCTACTCAACCCCAGGGGAGGGGCAGGACCCGTAGGTGTTTCATCAACGCTGGACCGCAGTGCCCAGTGTCTGACAGGCGCTCGGGCATGAATAGTTGACTGAGCTCTGCTGGGGCATCAGGGCGTGCTGGCCTGGATCAAGGTGTGTGGTCAGCGGTCCCAGCTGTCACTGCTGCACAACAGAGAAGGAGCACTTCTGTGTGCCCTCCGTCACAGCCGCTTTGTGTCACAGGCTGGCGCCTGCTTCTGCCTTCTCTTCCCCATTTTGGGGGCTCCCGTTGGGTGGCCTGGCCCTGCCATCTCTTCCTGCCCCCTCTCCTCTGTGTGCCACCCCAAGAGATGCTCCATCCTTCTTTCAAGTCTTCATCCCCGCTCACCCTCTACTTGTTGACTTGCAGCCTCACAGGTCCCAAAGGCCTAAGGTCACTGAGTGTCTGCAGATATCTCCCACCCGGCATGAAAGACTCCTCATCCCACAAGTTCCTCTACAGCCAGCCCAGCTGTGCCCCATCTCAGTCCTCCTGGCTTTCACCTTCCTGCCTGCGGAACTCCTCAACAAGCCCCTGCGTCCAGGACCACCATACTCTCACTAAAAACCCCGCCTCCCACGGTTCCGATCGCTGCTCCTGCTCTGGAGCGCAAGCCCCCCGCCACCCACCTGGCAGGCGGCTGTGAGCACCTGTTACTAACGACCCGCTATTGAACTCATCTGTCCTGTGTCATGAGCTCAGCCACCTTGCATTGTTCAGTCCCCCCTCTCACCGATGGGGCCCACGGGGCATGGTGGTAATGCCTCCTCTCCTGTTCTCCTCGGGTTGGTCAGCTGCGTTCTCTCCCTCCAGGTCAGGGACAGTGGGGCCCCATTTTGGTGGCCCCCACAGCTCCCTTGGCCCCTGTGCGGACTAGATGGCTCCTTCGCGCCCCTGCCCCTCCCGCTCCCCAGCTCTCTAAAAGCCTCACCTCCCATTCCCCGTCCTTCTGAGACTCATGGTTCCAAAAACTGCTTTTCACTGGGGATTCGATCTGGCTTTCGGAAGCTTCTCTACTCATGTCTAGGCCGAGTGTTAGCTTTCCAGAGAAACACAGAGACCACCATAAATTCTGGTGAAGGTTTCCTCCAGAATCAATAGCCCCGGGCCAGTTCAATAGTGTCTGAAACTCAGCCAGGCCCCCTTCACGGCCCTTGCTCAGCTCCACATGGAGTTTAATTTTTCAGTAAATGAACTTGCACACTGTCACACCGCATGACTGCACCTTGGAATGTTCCTGCAGCCATCTGTGAGCCGCAGACACGTCACACGCCACCACGGGGCTCTCCAGGGACGTTTCCCCGTAATGCAGCTGATTAAAATATAGCTGCCTGCAGGAGCCGCAGCCGCGCCGCAGCCCGCCACCGCGACCCAGCGAAACCCAGAGGTAATGAATAATGGTTTGTGGCAAAACTGATAATGCACCACTATTATGTTGACGGGGCTGTGGCTTCCATGAATCGCGCTAAATTGTGAGACGGGAGCCGTGTCTGCTGGAGGCCTGACTGCTCCCTTCCTCCTTCGAAAATGTGCATTTGTCTGGAGTTGGGCTCCTGTTTCTTGCTCCTGCAACTCTGCTCAGACGAGGCGGTTGTTGCCGGCAGCTGCCCTTGGGCGAGGAGCGGTGGACTCCATCTGCTGGCACATGAGCACACCTGCCTGCTGTGTGGCGCTGGGTGCCGGCCGTAAGAGTGGGGAATGGCACAGCCCCCCAAGGTGTGCTGTCCAGCAGGCAGGCACCCCACTCCGAGTCTCAGTGCTGGCTGCTAAGGGCTCCGCGAGGGCGCTGGAGTCAGACCGGCAGTCGGTTCAAATCCTGCCTCCTCCACTTTGTGGTCCAGAGACTTTCAGCAGCTCTGACTGTCTGTGAAGTGGTAACACTCCTGCTCCTGCTTCAGATCTTTGTGTCAGTCAAGGGGCCACTAAGTAGACACTTTAGCACTGGGCTCCGGCTGTAGGAGCCGGATCACCGCCATGACAGACTCCGGACAGAAATAGCTATAGGCCTGAGTTACACTTCCTGAAATAAGAACCCCGTTTCTTTCTGGCCCTGAAACTAGAAATTCCTTAGAGAAGACATACCCGAAACCTGGGGCCAAAAGATACTAAATATGTGAATGCTTCAAGGTCTGGAATTGTAACTTTCCTTAGAGATGACATACCCGAAACCAGGGGCCAAAAGATACTAAATATGTGAATGCTTCAAGGTCTGAAA